>BCLG01000927.1:1860-42120 GCA_001602295.1 Zoysia matrella
CCGGCGCCGCCGCGGCTGCCGCGAGAAGGGAGGAGTCGGTGCCCGCGGCGGCGGCGGGTGGCGGCACGAACCCGTACGAGGTGGAGTCGCTCATCGAGCGGCTGAGCAACCTGCCGCCGCGGGGCTCCATCGCGCGCTGCCTCGAGACGGCGCGGCACCGGCTCACGCTGCAGGACTTCGCCGCGGTGTTCCGCGAGTTCTCCCGCCGCGGCGACTGGCAGCGCTCGCTCCGGCTGTTCAAGTACATGCAGCGCCAGTCCTGGTGCCGTCCCGACGAGCACATCCACGCCATCGTCATCGGCGTGCTCGGGCGCCAGGGCCCCGCGTTGCTCGACAAGTGCCTCGAGGTCTTCGAGGACCTCCCCGTCGCGTCCCGCACCGCGCTCTCCTACACCTCCCTCATTGCCGCGTACGCGCGCAATGCGTTGCACGAGGAGGCGCGCGCGCTGCTCGACCAGATGAAGGCTGCCGGGGTGGCGCCCACCACCGCCACCTACAACACCGTACTCGCCGCCCGCGCCCGCGCCACGGACCCGCCGGTGCCATTCGACATGCTCCTTGGCCTCTTCGCCGAGATGCGGCACGACATGTCCCCCTTTGTACGTCCCGACCTCACCACCTACAACACCCTCCTCGCCGCAGCCGCCGTGCGCTCGCTCGCCGATCAATCTGAAATGCTGCTGCGCACCATGCTTGAGGCTGGTGTTTCCCCGGACGCCGTGTCTTACCGTCACGTCGTGGATGCTTTTGCCGGCGCCGGACACCTGTCCCGTGTAGCTGAGCTCTTCTCTGATATGGCGGCCGCTGGGCACACACCAGACGCCTCTGCATATTTGGGGCTCATGGAGGCACACACGCGTGCTGGCGCCACAGCTGAGGCGGTGGCCGTGCTGCGGCAGATGCAAGCTGATGGCTGTGCGCCTACGGCTGCTACATACCGTGTCCTGCTTGATCTCTATGGGAGACAGGGCCGATTTGACGGTGTGCGTGAGCTTTTCAAGGAGATGAGAACTTCTGTACCACCAGACACGGCCACATATAATGTGCTCTTCCGTGTATTTGGGGATGGTGGCTTCTTCCAGGAGGTGGTAGAGCTTTTTCATGATATGCTTGGCAGTGGCATAGAGCCTGATATGGAGACCTGTGAAGGTGTCATGGCTGCCTGTGGTCGTGGTGGTCTCCATAAGGATGCAACGGAAGTTCTTGAGTATATGACAAGAGAAGGAACGGTGCCTAGTGCAGAGGCCTACACTGGTCTTGTTGAAGCATTGGGTCATGCGGCTATGTATGAGGTCAGTATTTGAACCCAATTCTTGATTACATGGCCCTAGATATCTGTCTTCAGAAGAAATGGTTTATTGGTGATATTTTTGGTTATGCAGGAAGCCTACGTTGCTTTCAACATGATGACCGAAATCGGTAGCTTGCCAACTCTAGAGACCTACAACGCTCTTGCAAGTGCGTATGCTAAGGGTGGGCTGTTCCAGGAGGTTGAGGCCATCTTTTCTCGGATGAGTAACAATGCTGGCATCCAAAAAGACAAGGATTCATATGATGCCCTCATTGAAGCACATTGCCAGGGTGCACAATTGGATGCTGCAGTGAAGGCATACATGGAGATGCGCAAGTCCAGGTTTGATCCAGATGAGCGCTCCCTTGAGGGGGTACTCAATGCCTACTGCATAGCAGGGGTCATAGATGAGAGCAAAGAGCAGTTTGAAGAACTCCAGTCTAGCGTGACAGAACCCAGCATTATTGCTTATTGCACGATGTTGTCACTATATGCTAGGAATGACAGGTAATGATGAAGATTTCTCTTTATCGACCAAAATATCATGTTATCTATTGAAGATTGCTCATGGTTTTAAACCAAAACAGACATTGACAAATTTGTCAGCATTCTATTGAAGGCCATTTCCTCATCAAATTGAATAGATGTTTATAGGAAATAATTATATTTGCATGTCACTACTTTGATACTGCTAATCAAAGAACACACAGTCGAACATAAATTGCATGTGGTATTAATCTGCCTCTACAATTGACGTGTACAGGGAGCAGTGAGCACTGTTTCCTATACTGGTCAAGTTGAATAAATTTTTATTAGAATTTATAAGATCAGGGATCCTGATCTGTCTTCACCTGATGAGTACCATGTTTTTAGGCAGTAGACACCTTTGATATGTTGATTCACATTTTAGGGCCACCTGTTTCCAATATTGTCGAGGGATTATTCAATGGTCATTAGCTGCAACAAATTTCTTTTCCTTTTTCTATTTGCCTTTTATTTTTTTTAAATTATGAAATTATATAAGCATCTTGATCTGGGTATGTCTTATCATTCAGGATTTCAGGCAACATAGTGGAAAACACCTAAACTTGCCTTTATCAGCTAAAATTCGAAGAAACATTCAACACTCTGGATGAAAGCATTCTTGTGTTCACATAAGTCACTAGAAATATTGGCGTGTTTGTTTTAGGTGCTAGATGACGAGCTCAGCAAATTCTCAGATTATTTCCATTGTTATAACACCTACATCATAATCATTTTGCATTTTCAGATGGACAGAGGCTTATGATCTGCTGGAAGAAATGAAATCAAATCGTACTAGTAGTACTCATAAAGTAATTGCTTCCCTTATCAAAGGGGAGTATGATGATAACTCCAACTGGCAAATGGTTGAATATGCCCTGGAGAGCAGTACACTGGAAGGCTGTGACTATAGTTTGCGGTTCTTTAATGCTCTCCTTGACGTCCTCTGGTGGTTTGATCAGAAGGCTCGAGCTTCAAGAGTTCTGGATGGAGCAGTAAAATGCGGGCTCTTTCCTGAATTATTTCGAGCCACCAAACTGGTTTGGTCTGTAGATGTACACAGGTAATACTATATTTCTCATTTGTTGTACTTCTATATACTCCTACTAGTTTTCAATTTGCCAGGCTATACTAAGTTTCACTTGCGTTTCAGGATGTCAATAGGTGGTGCACTGGTAGCTGTGTCAGTGTGGCTCAACAAGCTTTATGACCGACTAAACGAAGAAGAGGAACTTCCCCAGTTGGCATCTGTTGTTGTACTGTAAGCTTTCGGCGTAATACTTAATTTCTTTTGTATTATCTTATTCAATTGGTATTTCCTTGTTTGAATTCCTGTATAATCAATCATCAGTCGTTGATATTGATATATTAACAGAAGGAGATCTTGATTGAATCTAGTATAATGTTGTTATTTGAACCCCTTTTTTCTAGCCAAAATTTTATTTGAACCTTAGATGAAGAGAGGTCCTTGGGAGATATAACTGGAACGTAATTGCCTGCATGTAATTGAAGCAATAACATTTCCTCAGGATAACAACATTCCATAGTATTTGTTTCATTCTTATGCTTTCTTATGCTTCAGTAATAAAACTTTGTTGTGGTAACTGTTTTTGCATTTCACTTGCATGAAAATACTTTTGTGCTTGGAATTTTTTTATCTGTCCTGCTTTGTTCTATCTGACATTCTTCAATTAATAGGAGGGGAGAAATGGAGAAAAGCACGGTCACTAGAGGTCTGCCTATTGCAAAAGTTGTCTACTCCTATCTAAATGATACACTGCCAGCATCCTTCCACTATCCGAAATGGAACAGAGGGAGAATAATATGTATGAAGTCCCAGTTGAAAAAGCTGCAGTCAGCCATAGATTCCACAAATGGATCTGCCATAGCTGGTTTTGTCACCTTGACGAACTCCCAATTGCCATCTCCTGGTTCCAAAATCTATACTAGGGACGCCCTAGCTGATAATGGTACGGGCCATTCGCCTGACGAGCAGTTGGTGGACGAAAAGGAGTCGGAGCTTCTTGCATTGTGACTTGTGAGTTTACAGGAGTTGTGGCCTTCCTCTCTTGCAGATGTGTTAGCATCTTTCTGGACAAGGAAAGAACAAATGCAGAATAGCAGTATCAGTTTTGGAGTGTGGGCATTGAGGTCTTCGTGTGTGATGGCACGACCATATGCATTTGTGCCGCACATGGTTTGCTTCAGCTATACACGGCCTCGTCGAAATGAAGAATCTGGTAACTGTGGATTCGCATCTTGATCTTGATTCCTGGTAGCTTGACATCCAGTTGCATTTCAGGATCTATAGCTCGTTGTAGGAACTGTCAGATCATGGTGGTGGTTGTTGTTAAAGGTTGCACCCCTCTCAATGATAGACAACCTTGTATTCCCAGACTAGGCTCACTTGTTCAGGGGCAGTGCAACTCTGCAAAACATGACAGCCTCCTTAGCGTGCTAACTCTGTTAATGAAAACATGTCAACCGTTGATACGGTTCTGAATCTCGTTGGAAATTGTGCAGCTACCGTGTTTTATTTTTGCAAAATTGCCATGTGAAAAATTTTCTGCTGTTTGTACGTGTAAAGGCTCGCTCAGTTATTCCCTAACCCACTGGGATTAGCGGGCATGAGAAGGGATTGATTTTATTTCTCTTTATTTGGAGGGGATTTAGTCCTCCCCTCTCCACTCTAATCTCATCCTAACCAAACAAGCCCTGACAGAGCTCAAATTACGGTGTGTTTCAGAAAACATAGTTCAGATTCAGACAAAAAGAACCGCCTAATCAGCAACGGGCAAATTCGATACAAGTCATTATAATTTTGCAAACTTTAAAATATATCATTGATGTGTCAATGACAGATAAAGTCAAGTAAATGGCACGTGGTTTCGAATGACATACTGGCTCTGCAAGTGAATGACACGTATATTTTAAATTTTGTAAATTTTACAAAATTGTAATGACATGTATCAAATTAATCCATCAACTCATCAAATGGGTCTTCGTCGAGTCACTGACATCTGGGCCAGCAGTGTTGCGGTTCATTGCTGAAACCATCGAGGCATCGACCGGTTCTCCGATCTCACGGTCTCTCGCCGAGTCACCGCTACCGGCCGCCGTGCTAAAAGCATCCGGGACGGACGACCCAGAGCCGAGCGCCACCACCAACCAGAAGCGACTGCGCGGCCGCAGATGGAGACGGAGCCGGCAGCGGCGAAGCAGGCGAAGGAGTCACTGGAGCTGGCGTTCCAGATGTCCCAGATCCTCGACACCGGCTTGGACCGCCACACCCTGTCGCTGCTCATGGCGCTCTGCGACCGCGGCGCCAACCCGGAGGCCCTAGCGGCCCTCGTCCGCGAGCTCTCCTCCGCTGCTCCCCCTGCCGCAGGCGCGGCACCTGCGCCCGTTAGCAACGGCATTGCGGCACCGCCCCCGACAACAGCGTCGCTCTTCCCTTCGGGCCTGCGCCATCCTTAGGGCTTGTGCCCCCTTCATCCGATTGAAATCACTTAGCATTTGTCAATTAGATGCCGTGGCGAGCACTTAAGGGTAGTTAATGGCTGGATGTAGGTTGTAGCGTATCTTTCTGATGATTGGTTTTTAGTTCATGCATTTTCATCCGCAAGGGAGTCGTTAATAGACGTTGTGTGAAATTCTTACATCTTATTAAACGGATTGGTTCGGAGAAAATGTCGATCTATGTATGACATGATTTGCTGCCAGTAATGTTCAAACTATGATGTCTGTTTTGGGTTGATATGGCTAGTTTTGAGGCTGGCATTTGTACAAATAGGTGAAGGGTATGTGATGAATTCCGGAGTTGAGTTGCCATTCCTGTGCACCGAGGAGCAAAGTTGGATCTCTTGCTTTTGTCATGGTGTAGGTTTGTTGCTGCAGCAGATAGATTAAACGTTTACATACATTGGTTGAGAATGTAAGCCCAGCCATTGTCCTGTCACTAATCCAAGTTCATAGAGTAGACTCTAGAGACTAGAAATCGCACAAGTTACTCCATTATAGTCTATAGCGCAGATGTTACACTGCCCATAGATTCATCAGATTAGATGTGGACACTGAGGGTGGTACATGGATCAGTGTAATTTTGCTGTTTTCAGTCCAAAATATTGTTTAAAATTTCAGTTCACATGTAGCTACCTTTTTAGTTGATAGTCCAATTTTTTTTGTTGATTAGAATTTTAGAATCTATATACTGAGTTATTATGACAATAGCTTGATCCATTTAGTGTTGTTATGCATATTCTGAACATAGATAATCATTATGTATGACGTATAGTATGCAATGTGATGTTGATGCATGTGGACCAGCTTGCCTCATGTACCATTTTCTTTGTTTTCAAGCTCTGGATAAACCTAATAATCTTTTATTACTGAGTAAGTTGATTATTCTAATGTTGGTGAACACTTTCTAATTACTATAGTTATTTGATATTGGTACTGTTGGGACAAAACAAAGCCTTAAAATGATGGTCAATTGTGCTCACACCAATAGCCCTAATACTGACTGACTTAAGTTGCTTATTGTCTGATGCAAATTTTCTAGTTTGTGATGCTTGAGATTTGAGACTGGGCGAGATTCAAGCTACTTCTTATCCATTGCATAGAGATTTCAGACTTCGCCAAATTTATCCTAAACCAACTTCTCTTGATTGTGATATTA
Source organism: Zoysia matrella (assembly GCA_001602295.1). Taxonomy (NCBI): domain Eukaryota; kingdom Viridiplantae; phylum Streptophyta; class Magnoliopsida; order Poales; family Poaceae; genus Zoysia; species Zoysia matrella. Next base: position 8,352 of record BCLG01000927.1, read on the forward strand.
TTTCTTGCATGTGTTTAAGCAGGTGCAACTAAAGACTTGGTTAGAACAAGTGTGGTCGATTTAAAGTAAGGTGAAATCCATACTGGAATCGCTGCATCATAAATAGTCACCATCTTGGGGATAAAAACTTGCATTGTATTTTGCAATAGTGATATATGGCTATTATTTCCAGAGGAAAGTTGTGGTTCCCAGAGCTGCTGAGTTGTCGTATTATTTTTATTTACTGAGTTGCGTGGGTTAAGAGTGGTAAGGGGCCGTTGTCTTTTCATCTATCACTGGGTTGCTTCCATGAGCCGCACACGTATCACTTGGTACCTTGTCTATCGTTAATTATCATCTCGTTGAAAATGCGTCCCATTGCATTGTCATGAGCTTATCTTGTGAGGAACGTGTCATGGACATCGATCGAACTCTCATTTTCAGATAACAGTCAAAATATGGGAGGATGACATCTCATCCCTTTGCAGATCTCTTGTTAGACGTGCATCGCGATACCAATATACAGGTTTCCGACTTGCTAGTTGCTATGCTACTGAACAATCCTACTCACGACTTCGTCCGCTCCATACAAAGTGGAAGTTCCGTTCTGTACCAATCCTTCCAAGTGTCACGCAACTGATTGAACTGAACAGCTTTGATCCACTTTTGTTAGATGTTGCTGGCTTGACGTATCGATTCTGTTTTTTCAAGGGATGCAAGTTTAATTTAGTCGCATAATATGGTCAGGATTAGTGGCTGAATCGGAATAGGATACGGATTCCAGTTGATCAATTAATCAGCGATTATTTAAAAACCAAATAGCCGCCGGCCCAGCCCGACCCGGCCTGCGTAAGACTGGGGCGGTCCTTTTTGTAGTGGCGCGGGCACCGGTCACGGAATTTGAGGTCATTTTCTAGAGTGAAAGGGAAAAAAGCCAGTTCGGCGCGGTGTTAGGTCAAGCCGCGGTTGCGACGCGGGGGACGAGCGAGCCAAGAGGCGATTGAGGCGAGGCGAGGCGAGGCGTGGGCGTGGCGTGGCGTGGCGGCCGGAGATGTCGCAGAAGAGGCAGCCAGACGAGAGCGACGGCGCGCGGAGAGCCGGTGGCGCCGAGTCCGGCGGGAGCTCCTCCACCTCCTCCCTGCCCCACCGCCCCGGCGAGACCAAGCGCCAGCGGGTCCCCGCCCTCCGCGAGTAGGCTGCCCTCCGTTGGCCCTTTCCTCGCGCGCTCGCGCCCGAAGTCCTCTAGTTTGATTGTGAATCGAATTCTTGCCGTATTCTTTTTCTGATTCGGTGCCGTGGTTGCTTTTACAGTGTGATCACGGAGGTGATGTGGAAGACCACCATCGAGAAGGTTTTCATGGCGATCGAGCCCCTCATCAGAAGAGTGGTGAGTCGAGTTTGCTATTCCTTCCATTTCTGCCCCATTTCTCGCTTCCATGCTTGATCATTCCGTATGATGTATGTCCCTTGCGTGTCAATTGTTCCCTCCTATTAGGCCCACTGTCTTACCTGTCAGCCGCGTGGTCTCTTATTAGCCTCAGGTTATGCTGATGATTCCAAATTACTGTAGGAAACCAGTTACGTTGGTTCCGAGTCATCTATTAATCTATTAGCAAATTATACTGTAGAAACCAGAGCTTTGGGTTGTTCTTTCCATTTTGGGCCAATACTGTGTTTCATTGTTTCTCTTGACCTCTTTGTTTATTTAATCATTGTCTAATGTTTGTGCTAGGTGAAAGAAGAAATTGAGACGGCATTTGCGAATCATGCCAATATGATGGCAAAGTATGGTGTCCTCACACTGCTTTTGACAACCATTATGATTTGCATTGGTCACTCAATCTCTAACAATTTGATCTCTTATTACTTGTAGAAGTGTCACAGACAGTGTTCCATGTACATCAAAAAAGCTGCAACTGCAGTTCATGACTAGGCTTTCTCTTCCAATATTCACTGGCTCTAAGATTGAAGGAGAGGACTCCTTGGGTCTAACTATTTCTCTAGTTGATGCGTTTACCGGACAAATTGTAGCATCAGGCAAGGAGTCCCTGATGAAGGTTGAAATTGTAGTTCTCGAGGGGGATTTTGAAGGCGGAGAAGACTGGACAGCTCAAGATTTTGACAATAACATTGTTAGAGAAAGAGAAGGTAAACGGCCCTTGATTTCTGGTGATGTGTTTGTTGCCCTTACCAGAGGCATTGGAACAGTCGGGGAACTTTCATTGACAGATAACTCAAGCTGGACACGGAGTCGAAAGTTCAGGCTAGGGGCAAGAACAGAGGATGGTTGTTTCAATGGCATAAGAGTAAGAGAAGCAAAAACTGAATCATTTGTGGTAAAGGACCATCGAGGAGAGTGTGAGTCTATGCGTTGGTTTTATATAAGCTATATCCTTTTACTTTCTTGTGCTGCATCCTACATGATAGACTTCAGATCTAGGGGTGTAAATAGGTGCACCTAAGGTTACCCTCCGAACCTCTTTAGTTCAAAAAAATGAGCTAGATTTACAAAAGTGAGGGGATTTTGAAAACATAGTTCATTTTCTTGAACTGGTAGATTTTGAGGGTAGCCTTATGATGACTAGTTTACAACCCTAGTCAGATTGATTTGGTATGGTGGCATTTAACTGAACAGTTGCATATAAAAATGTAAAAAAAATACTCTTAAGATTCCGTAGAGTAAATATGATATTTGCCAAGCTAATAGTGCACTTCATTAACCGAAGAATCCCGTGCCATCCCATTTACCTTTCTAATAAAATGATTGAGGCCTGGTATTTATTTATGTCCTTGATTACTTCCTAAACGACCTGATTTCAATTCCTTGTCTGGCATGTTTCCCCCTCTTAACCAGTGTATAAGAAGCACCATCCACCATTTCTTGAAGATGAGGTCTGGCGCCTGGAGAAAATTGGCAAGGAAGGTGCTTTTCACAAGCGTTTGAATAAGGAGAACATTGTTACAGTCAAGGATTTTCTCACCTTACTACACCTGGATGCTCCTAGACTCCGAAAGGTGTCACTCTGATCTTCTTGTGTACTTCTTCAGTTCTGCATGCCTTCCAAAGTTTCCTGAATATTTTTGTTTCCTGAATCAATTTTAATTTGTCTGTCGTTGTAAGTTCTACTACCTCCATCCCTAAATTCTTGACACTTTAGACTTTTAGACACAATGTTTGACCATGCATCTTATTCGAAAAGCAAATTAGTCATAATTAAAGCATCTCTTATGATAAAGCTAATCTGAACAAAAGTAGATGATATTTTTTTAAAAAAAAAATTGAATAAGACAGATAGTCAAATGTGAAATCTAAAAGTCAAAAAGAGGTAGTATTTCATATCCAAAACAGTATGCGTATAACAAATTTGATAGCTAGCTAGTAGACCTAGGTAGAAAATTCTTGTTTTCAATGAATGAGATTGTTGTATATGGTGTTTGCATTTCAACAAAAATATGCTTTTCTGACCTTGATTGTGTTCAAATTATGCAGATACTAGGTGGTGGTATTTCGACAAAGATGTGGGAGGTTACTATAGAGCACGCAAAAACCTGTGTTCTCACTGACAAAGTACATTACTATTATCCAAACAATCTAAACAAAACTGGTGTTGTGTTCAACGTTGTTGGAGAAGTCAGAGGGTTAATATCTGATAAGTTTGTTTTAGTTGATGATCTCAATGAAACAGAGAAGGTAATCATATTTTTCATGAAAGTGTTCACCTTTTTTCCTTACTACTCTGCTGGTTCTGATTGGTTCATCTGACTTTACAAGTTTGCTACTTCCAGGCAGAAGCACATGCAGCTGTGAAGCAAGCATATGAAAACTGGAAGAATGTATTCACATGTGACAATGAAACGCTTGTGGGAAACCCTTCTCAGCTCTTCAATCTGGGATCACCATCTTTGCTTGAAAACCAATATAATCAATTTTCCACAGAAGTTATTACTGATGGCTTTGGTTTGAGCGATTCAACCATACCATCAACTGACATTTTCACTATGGAACCCTCGAGTGCCTTGGACCCTTGTGTACTAGAGAGGGAGGAGAGCAATGAAAAACGATTTCAGTCAGAGTTACCTGCACTTGGTGGCCATGAAGCGCAACAAGAATCTCAGATTTTGGATAAGTTCTCCAACACTTTGGTATACAATGACAACACCGATCATCCCTCGTTCAGCGAGAGCTATTACAGCTGTGTAGATCCTAACATATCTTTTGACACACAAGATCTTGGATCTGCACTGAAAGGTTTCATTGCCACCATGTCAAAGCCCAGGGCCTATAAAGGCTGGAGGACTTTGTCTTATGTGTTAGGATGGATATTTTATACCAAGAAAATTGTTGCACTAAAGCGAAAGAAACATGGGAAGTGAAGGTTCTGGTTTGGATCTTTTGTCTCCTTTTTAGTTACCAATTGTCAAATATAAGTTTGAGAGATCATGTACAGAAGAGTGGTTGGTTACCTCTTCTTTTTGGGCTTAGTTGGCAGGCTCCGCTGCATTTGCTTTTGCCTGGGCATGTTATCAGCAATGGTTCTGATATGTGCCTGTAAATAATCAGCAATCTGAAGTTTTGTGCAGGATGAGAGCTATGCAATCATCATATATAGTGGCCTAGTATGGGTGGTCTTTTTGGCCAGTTTTCATTTTGATGGGACATTTATACTTGTTATATATTTAAATACTACTGTCTCCAGTTACGGCGATCTGTGTGCGACTAGTTTTGCATTCTGTCCCGACTAGGTCCTTGTATTTTGTATTTGCTCCTGGCTTCCTCACAGTTACTGTATTATCTGTATACTCCATGTTGGCTAGGCCTTAGTCACAGGGCCGGTTGAGGGATAGGCCTCTTGGGAAAGCAAGAATTTTATAGAATTTGGTTTAATTTTACAGAAAGTGCAGGATTTAGTTTTTTTTTTTGGCAATTCAAAGGGCCCATATAGTAGCAGTAGCTATACTCTCAGGCCCCAGCTACACATGATGAGCTGAGTTATAAAAAAAAAACTACACTTGAGGAGCCGTACAAAAACACTCGCCATGTTAGCAGGGCATGTTGATTAGAGGCTCAGAGACGTTGGGAAAGCAAAAGTGCACAAGTATTTTTATTTGCTTAACCTTGACGCGCTCTCTCCATCATCACCGAAAGAACAGAAAACTAAAGACAGACACAGAGGTTGGTACTACTGTAGTACTACTACGTTCCATTTTCCAACGTCTTTATTCCCTGATCACCACTGACACTTAAGACACCACCACCGTTTGTGATTTGCAGAATCACCAGAAAATATTACCTGGTCTGTACTGTACTGACTCGGTTGTTGGCCCATGACACCGTTTTAAACTGCATGTGCTGTGCACTCTACACGCAATATGAATGATATCCGGGCCACTCGGTCGGTCGATTCCTTGCCGGGCGGATGAATCCAATCCACCAGCGTTCCTCGAGATGAAGGGAGGCCGTTTTTTTGCAATTGTGAGTCGCATTGTTAGCTATAAATTTAAGTATGTGAGCTTTGTAAAAATCCGTGAACTACATTATTTGACATAGAGAAAATATACGGTCATTGCGGAATTCATAACTTATCTACTTAAATACATAATTTATCACTCTATTATTATATATACACCTAATTTAAAAATATTAATAACTTTAAAGTGATGATTTTTTACTTGCTCTAGTGAGTTTAAAGTTAGACCTTAGAATTAAATCTCGTATTCACACTATAAAATTTCAACGAATTTGACTAAAATTTGTTAAAAAATATTCTAAATAATAGTAAGCAACTTCATGCAAATTAGTATAAATAGAACAACCATAATAAAGTAGCGGATTTTTACGAATTATTGTGGATATATTCACTTGTCCAGTGAAGTTCGCGGGTGAATCACTGTTAAGTCGTGAAAAATATATGATTAATCTGTAAGAGTAACTAACATAAATTTTACAGAGTGAGTATACGAATTCGTAATAATACCCGCTCACTTGCAACTTGAAGCGTTTCAAACAGCGTCCAAAAGCTCAGGAATAAAGAACGAGGTCAGAGACAGACACCAGGAGGGTTCCCTAGATCCTTTCCTTGCTCCTTTCGCCCCGCTTTCACGCCTCTGATCGGACCCATGTGGGGATCACTCACTCACTGTGGAGGAGGTACTCCCTCCCTAGAATCATGTGTCCAGCACTTCGTTTCTTGCAAAGTGTAATGGTAATGGTCATCAGTCATCAGAATTGGGTGTCACTGATAATCTAATGTCACTGGTTCAAGCTGCCAAGCATCAACAGAGATTCACTGGGCTAGTAGGAGTAGTTTTTAGATCATGTAAGTTTGGAGCAAGAAAGCAGCAGAAGACGAGGAAGACAGCTGCATGCACCATCATCAGTGCGAATGATTGTGCTCGCAGAGACAAGATCACCGCGCCGCCCGCGAGTCCCAGCCAACAACAAACAAACCGCCGGCACCCTGGACACCTCCATCGCAACCGGTCAAACGGGCGAGAGAGAACGCATGAGGCGCCGCTGGCAGGGCTGGCAGGCTTTTCGCACGGACGCGCACGCAGGTCAGGGCCAGAGCCCAGAGGACGGACACGGACTGATGGATGGCCGCAATAAACTCGCGCGGCGGCGACGCGGAGTACGTAGTCACCGTACACAGTGCCGCACGCCGCCGCGGCCAGTACGAGCACAGTGAACGCGGGAGGGAGGCACATGCGGCCGCGCAGAGTAGGGGAGGAGGTGGTGTCCTGGCCGTGGACCGTGGTGGAAACCGAGTTGACCGGCACGCGGTTCGCGACGAGCTCCCTCCGGTGGAAGGAAGAAGGAGGAGCCGTCGGTGCCTGCCTTCCTTGCCCTTTATTTTACTCGTCGCCGCGGTGCCATTGCGGAGTCAGTAGTGGTGCCCTGCGCTGCTGCCGCCTCTGTTTTTCTCGCGTGCCCTGCCTCCACCTCCACCTCCACTCGCACCGCACCGACCTCTTCAAATCGCGCACCGCGAGGAGGCGCCCGTCGCCCTCGCCTGCTCACCACTTCCGCACTCACTCCTCTGCGGCTACTCCCTACTGGGACGCTCCGTCCACACTGCTCGTTCTCGCTCGCACGAAAAGCACGCGAGGGAAGTACTCTAACGAACAGCTCGGGCGATGGCGGCGCCGGCGCCGAAGCAGGAGGAGCTGCAACCGCACGCCGTCAGGGACCAGCTGCCGGCGATATCGTACTGCCTCACCAGTCCTCCGCCGTGGCGTACGTCTCCATTCATCACCCTCTCCTCCTCTTGCATTTTCTTGCTGTTGTCGCCGCCGGCGGGCGCATTGGGTTCTTGTGTAGTAGGAGTAGCTTGACTTGAAAGTTCGTTGTGGATCTCTCCCCGGAACTGACGGTGGGTTCCGTTGATGTCGTGGTGCAGCGGAGGCCGTCCTCTTGGGATTTCAACACTACCTCGTCATGCTAGGCACCACCGTCATCATCCCCACGGCGCTCGTCCCCCAGATGGGCGGCGGCAATGTACGTCCCTCAAATCCCTCACTCTCTCTCACTCTCTCGCTTGTTGGTGTTGTCTTCGCTGCTATGCCGGAGTCTGACACAAGAAAGCTCGCTCCTTTCTCCGGGCATGGCAGGAGGAGAAGGCGCGGGTGATCCAGACGCTGCTGTTCGTCGCCGGGATCAACACGCTGCTCCAGAGCTTCCTGGGCACGCGCCTCCCCGCCGTCATCGGGGGCTCCTACACCTTCGTCGTGCCCACCATGTCCATCATCCTCGCCGGCCGATACAGCGGCATTGCCGATCCCCACGAGGTATCGTCGCCGCCTTCTTGCCCGCCGAGGCTTTCTTCATTTCACTGGCGTTTGCTTTACTACTTCAATATGCACTGGTTAATCTGGTGGTGTTGGACTGTGTCTGCAGAAATTCTTGCGCATCATGCGGGGGACGCAGGGCGCGCTCATAGTGGCCTCCACCCTCCAAATCATCATGGGGTTCAGTGGCCTCTGGCGTATCGTCGTCAGGTTTGCTTCATGTGCAATTAAGAACTGGTGACGAATTGATCAGCAATGTGCCTTATCTGATTTCATGTGCACTACTCCTGTTCCTTTAAATCTCGCAGGTTGCTGAGCCCGCTGTCAGCTGCGCCCCTGGTCGCGCTTGTTGGGTTTGGGCTCTATGAACTAGGATTTCCAAGTGTGAGTCTCTCTATAGGGCACATTTTTCCTGCATTTATTTTACAGCAGTAATAAGACAATAACGTGAATTTGCTTTTCAGGTTGCCAAATGTGTAGAGATTGGCCTTCCGCAGATTTTATTATTGGTGGCTCTTTCTCAGGTATGATGGTAAAGACGGCTCTTTTGTGTGTGTGTGTGTGTGTGTTTTTGCTGTAAAAGTAGGACTATGTGTAATTTTCATTCTCCTTTTGCAGTACATACCAAATCTGGTGCCCTTATTGGGAACTGCCTTTGAGAAGTTCGCCGTCATAATGTCTGTAGCTGTTGTGTGGCTTTACGCATTTTTCCTGACAGTTGGTGGGGCTTATAAGAATGCTGCTCCGAAAACCCAACTCCACTGCCGTACTGATCGATCTGGGCTTGTTGGGGGTGCTCCCTGGTAATATCATGCATCATTTTGCTTATTCATTTTGAAGTATACATTCTGCGACTCGCATTAGAGCTTGCTTGGCTAACATAATAGATTGTTCCACAATTTGTAGGATAAGTGTACCGTATCCGTTTCAATGGGGGGCACCAACCTTTGATGCTGGTGAAGCTTTTGCTATGATGGCAGCTTCTTTTGTTGCACTTGTGGAGGTATGTTTGAAGCCTTATGGCATGATCCAGTCTACTAAAATTTATAGTTTTCACATTTTGGATTTAAATGGTAATCAGACATTCAGTGACACCAGCTTAATAATCTTATGGCATGATGCAGTCTACTGGTGGATTCATTGCTGTCTCAAGATATGCCAGCGCAACACCATGCCCGCCTTCTGTCATGAGTCGTGGCATTGGTTGGCAGGTACCATCCAAATTCATACTGTTGCAGTAGTGTATCTGAAAATTTAAATGAAATGTGTACGGTATTAACTAATTGACTTGTTATGTGCCTTTCTAGGGGGTTGGCATTTTGCTGGACGGCTTATTTGGAACTGCTAACGGATCCTCTGTTTCTATGTAAGTAGACTCTAGATGGCTGTTGCAGGTGATTTTTATATTTGCTATGCATAGTGTTCAATATTGACCTGAGATACTTTGCATTTGTCTGGAACAGCGAAAATGCTGGGTTGCTTGGTTTGACACGTGTTGGTAGCAGACGCGTAGTACAGATTTCTGCTGGATTTATGATATTTTTCTCCGTCCTCGGTAAGCTTCATGCTTTAGTATAGTCTTTTACTATGTTAAATTGCCTGTAAGCTGGAAGGTGCAGAAAAGCTGAATTCTAAAACCAGGCTGTTCTCCATGATCAGGCAAATGCGCTCAGTTTCCTGTTATGTTATAGTGATTTTGTTCACCATTGTCTACCATTATAGGATGAATAAATATGATTTACCCAAATGTGTCACATAAGAGGTTGAACTAGCAAAAGCTAGAAGCTGAGTACAATGTTATCTTATTTTCTTGACTTTTAGCTTCCTAACCTTGTTATCTGGATAAATACAATGAGTAATTCATACTATACTTCTGTGCCTCTGACAATAGTCATCAACTATATCTAGTGGTAATGGTTTTTCTGCTGCCTATTTAGGGAAATTTGGAGCTGTTTTTGCATCAATTCCAAGCCCAATTATCGCAGCTATATACTGTCTTCTGTTTGCGTATGTTGGTAAGTAGCATGAAGCACATATTACAGCATGCATCTTTTTATATATATATTATGGTTATGTTATAACAAAAGCATCGCAAATGCTTCTGTTCAAATAGGCGTGGCAGGGATTGGGTTCGTACAGTTTTGCAACCTGAATAGCTTCCGAACAAAATTCATCCTGGGATTCTCTTTGTTTATGGGCTTATCGGTGCCGCAGTATTTCAATGAATACACTTCTGTGGCAGGCTTTGGTCCTGTACACACACGTGCAAGATGGGTAAGATCAAACTCAATCAAAGATCTGATCTTTAACTCCTTGAATTAAATTTCCATTTATTTACATTGAGCTGACACTCATGTAGTTCTATATTTGCTAGTCTTATCAAATACTCATTAGGCTCATTACTTGCGCATTGAAATTTGACACTAAAGGATCACTATTTATTGAACATTGTGCTTCTATCTTATATTCTGGTGCTATACTAGATTATTGTGTATGTTAATTGAGTGATGAAGCAGTAATTAACAAAAACATATGACTCGTCTAAGTGTCATCAGGAAAAAAAGTATTAGCAAATTGTCTCTGCTGTTAACTTCAAAGCAAGTGAATGCATCTGAGTAATTTTGGTGCACTTATCTGCTTAAGAGCTGCAAGCAACTGATGCTTCTGCCCTGCTCGTTTCCAGTTCAACGATATGATCAATGTTGTGTTCTCATCCAAAGCATTCGTCGGAGGCGCAGTGGCATTCTTCTTGGACAACACTCTGCGCAGACGTGACGCCACCGCCAGGAAAGACGGGGGGCACCATTTCTGGGACAGATTCAGGTCCTTCAAGACAGACCCACGCAGCGAGGAGTTCTACTCCCTCCCGTTCAACCTCAACAAGTTCTTCCCGTCATTCTGATTCACTGCTCGTAACAAAGAAAAGGGGGGAATGCTGTAAGGTTACTCAGGCCTCCTTTGGATTGGAGGAATTTTTCCTGTTTTTTGCGTTTTTTCTGTAAAATTAAACTGATTTCTGTGAAATTCCTGTACAATTCTTGTGAAAATCCTGCGTTCCAAAGTAGCCCTCATTGGTGAAGTGTTTTTGTTACCTCTGAGTTCTGAATCTCGTAGAGCTCGGTGCAGACTGTTTTCTGACGGAATGGAGAAACGCCTTGGTAATTTTGTGTGTAAATGATTGGATTCTCAGTTAGACAATGAAAGTAAAAATGGCTAGATTATTCTGTCTCATCAATCTTGCAGACGTGATTGTCAGTCTTGTTGTGTTTCTGATGCTCTTCTTTCTGGGTAGTAACTCTCTTTCTTCAGAGGAAACATCCAGTCTACAAATTGAACTTATGATTGTATGAACTCTCAAACATGCAGTGTCAGAAGTTTTGACATTTTTTACAGTAGCTAGCAATTTGCAGGCAAGATGATTTCTGCAGTCTGTTCATGTTGCTCTGTTCATCAGGAAAAATTACACTAATCACACATTTCAGCACGCATTGCTCGTGCACCAAGAACCAGCAAAGAAACCGCGGTGTGGAGTCACACGTGCCTGCCGCAATCATCTCGGTCAAACGCAACGGCTCAAATCTATCCCTGGCCTCCTGTACCGTTTCATTTCAAACTGCCAATGTACCGTCTCATTTCAAACTGCCAAGAAAATCGCATGCGGCACGGGCACATGATCGAGAGTCGCGTGCACGACCTCGTCAAATACCAACTGCTAACATGCCGACTCCCTTTTGAAAATTGAAAACGGAACTGTCTCATATGCAAATTGCAAGCGCAGTGCGGAATTATATTTTTTTAACCTTTGCTGTGACAGCCGACGTTGAACGACACCAGAACAATTTGTTTTACTCCGCTTCACGCGTCAAATACACTGGTCCCAAGAGATCTGGTGCAGTATAAAATTCGAATTCTGTCATGTTTGTCGCTGTATTACACTTTGAAATTTTTTGTCCTAAAAATTATTAGTCCCAAGATTGTTTAACTTTTAACTTTAGCCCCTCAATCATTAAGTAATTATTAATCACCGTCCCTCCCCCCCTTCCTGCCGCGCTGTTTTCTCCCACGTCGCCGCTCGCTTCGTTCCGGTTTCCCCTCTCGCCTCCTCCTCCCCTGCGCTCGTCTCCTCCGGCCCCCGGACCGATCCATTCACGAGGCGAGGCGAGTCGAGTCGAGTCGGATCCGAGGTAGGCACGCTCAATTCCCGAGATTCCTCCCCGTGTCCCGTGATCCGATCGGTCCGCGGCGCGGCGCATCGCCGCTTCTCCTTCTCTTCTTCTCCTAATAGGGGGTGGATCTCGGCGTGCGTGCGTGCGTGGTGCAGGATCCGCGGCGGCGGGCGAGATGGCGCACCGGATGGACAACGAGTACGACTACCTCTTCAAGATCGTGCTCATCGGCGACTCCGGCGTCGGGAAGTCCAACATCCTCTCCCGGTTCACCCGCAACGAGTTCTGCCTCGAGTCCAAGTCCACCATCGGCGTCGAGTTCGCCACCCGCACGCTCCAGGTCGGTCACTCTTCCCTGGTCCCTGCCCTGGCGCGAGACGGGCTGTACACTTGAACGTTCTAGGTGTGGAATCTAGACTTTAGAGGTTGCGCGCGGCCATTGCCCTTTGGTGTGTTCTGAATTCGTCGATGCTCGTGTATGTCTGCTTTGATCTCAGAGGCGTTTATTCTCGTATGACATCATGGAAATAGACATTTGTTATGATTACTACTCCTAAATCGTTTGTGACTTCGGGATGAAGAATGATTGAGAAATGGTAGTGGGGGCTCTGCGTGTCACGAGTGTCAGCATATGTCAGATCTGTGATTTTTGTGTGTTGCTACTGCAATACTAACTTTCAATTTATGGATTTCTGTAATTTGTTTAACCAGAACAGAAAATCACGAATTGCAAGTTGGAGGTGTATATATATATAGCTTAAAATTGTTCAAACTGCAGACTTTGGAAAGGTGGTTGTTTTGCGACACTCGCAGCTTTGTCATTTTCTGTTCTTACCGCAATTAAGCTCTGAGTGATCCTACAAGTCGTTAAGGATAAGTTTTCTTCATTTTCGTTCACCTACAGTGGTGAAGTAGTAGTGCTCCATTAATGCACATTGGAAATTTCACATCGCAACACATCTTAACCAACACCATAGGGCTTACTTTGAAACACCGGAATTTTACCAACACCAGCCAGAGATGTATTTGTCTGTTGCTTAAAACCTATAGCTAAGTTGTTTTCAGTATCACCCAATTGTTCTGTTACTTTTTTTTTTCTGATTGAACTTTTAACTATGATTACAGATAGAAGGAAAGACCGTCAAAGCTCAGATATGGGATACTGCCGGACAAGAGAGGTACCGTGCAATCACAAGTGCTTACTACAGAGGAGCTGTGGGTGCACTTTTAGTCTATGACATCACGAAGAAGCAGACATTTGAAAACATCCAGAGATGGCTTCGTGAACTCCGTGACCATGCAGATTCCAACATCGTCATTATGATGGTTGGTAACAAATCTGACCTTAACCACCTTCGGTCGGTTCCAGAGGAAGATGGCCAGGCATTAGCAGAGAAGGAAGGCCTATCCTTCCTCGAGACTTCAGCACTTGAAGCTCTTAACGTTGAGAAGGCATTTCAGACTATCCTCTCAGATATTCATCAAATCATTAGCAAGAAGGCACTTGCTGCCCAAGAAGCAGCAGGCAATGGGCCTCCAATTCAGGGAACCACCATCAATGTTACCGATACATCTGCCAACACAAAGAAAGGGTGTTGCTCTTCCTAAGTGCAGTGCAATCAAAGCTATGGTAATGCTGCAAAAGGGAACTCCCATGGATCTTACGTGCTGTAGGTGTTATGTAGGTCACCTTGACTCCTTTTGGCTTGTATATCTGGTGGGGTTGTAATCTCAATTCATACTGCTGCAAAGAAATTTCCCTTTCAGGTAGATATCATGTGCAGTTGAAAAATTTTGGTAGAGACCAGACCATGGTTTGGCAGACTTACTACAGTTCCGGAGCAATGTCATGTTTCATTTCAGTATGACTATCCTAATATGGTGTTGATTGTATTGGAAAAAGGCAAAATCATTTGTTTATTGTGGATGGTATCCAACGTTTCTGATTTGCATGAGAAACTAAAAGGCCAACTGTCCATGTTCCACGTTTGGATTCTCCTAAATTGAACAGCTCATATATTCTCCTCCATGCTTACCCTCCTTTTGCTGGTCCTTTATATTCTCGTCTTGTTTCTTGAACTGCACTGCATGTGATCTCACATGAACCATCATAATTCCGTTGGTTCATGTACAGCATCATGATTTGAGTTGATGTGATTCATAGTTGTTCCATTCTGACAGAAAAGTTCTATGTTCTCAGCTTTAGCATAAACTCCTTTCCATCGAACTGCATATTCGCCAGTATCATTATTAGCCACGCATAACTCGTGCAACTTCTACGCACCTTGTCGTTCAATCTACTCGTTCTGGCGATTCTGCTATAGTTTTTGGCTTTCTGCAAAGACAACTAGGAGGGCAAATTATGCAGATGCCCTATTTATCTGAAACCTATCGGTTAATATCCGTCCACGATAAGCGTAGCAGTGCCGATTCCTTGTTTCTGTCATTGCATTTATATATCGCTGTCGACTTATTATGGCTTTCTGCAGATAGCAGGCCAAATTATTCAGATGCCTGATCTTTCAGAAATTTGCCGGATAATATCAGCAGATCTGAAGAACGAACCCTCAAAATATAAGGCAGGACATTGTCAATTCCTTGCTTCGACGATGACATGTTCCGTTCACACGGAATGTCAGTCTAATCTTTTGAACCATGGCGCTAACCGTGCAGGCTTATGAAACCAAATTCTCATCCATACGACGGATTTTTGACGAACGTGTGGCGAATCCAGTTCTGTTCCCTTTGCCAAGAACGTTTTAGTACCTGTTCATCCATTGACCTGCTCTAATTTCTGCACGCATTTCACAGGCCAGAGCAGTTCTGGAAACCTCGGGTAAGTTTTGGCTGGTAGGACCCGAGATCCAATGCGTCTCTCTCACTACTCCACTGGCAGGCGTGCTTGACCCTGGTCGTGATCCATGGTGGAGTTGACAGCAATTTAAGCATGTGCTTCCTTTCCCTTTCGAAAAAATGAGTATCATGTAGGTAGCCACTGCCTAGATTATCATGGAAAAGAAGGCTAATCCCACGATCCCATACATATGCTTGTCCCAATCAGAGCCAGATTAGACCAACCTGAAATTTCACCATGATCAGGCTATTGAAAAAAAAGAACTCGCTTGTGGCTATGACGCAGTGTAAACACGGAATGATTTTTTTTTTGTTTGACTCAGCTGAATTAATATTGTTAAGTACGTACTACTAGCTAGTGTTCCAATGCCTCCCTAGTTGCAGATCTAATCGATGTAGACCGTACGTTGACCATGAGGATCACCCACTAAACTTGGAGCTAATCAAGCAGCAGCTCTCTCTCTCTCTCTCATCATGAGATTTCAGTTGAGGGAAATCCATGCTCCACAATCGAGGTTTAAAAAACCGCTACAATGCCGGTTTTTGAAAAAAAAAACCGATAGGCTAGCCGTTAAAACGGAGCTGTTTACCGTTTTTGCTACAGTAAGAACCGGTTAGTTTACTAAACCGAATCGCAGCGAAAAGGTCGAAAATCGGTTTTTTAAACCCTGGCCACAAACTGCGGCGCAAAAGTGAATTTGGTGCATCTTATCAGGCAATGTTTGACTTCACACCTAATATATGCACAAAAAAAAAATGGCCACCATTTGAACAGGAAAATTGACAAGTTAATTAGGAGCAACGGGCATAGCTAGCTGTGGAGATGTTTTTCAACGGCCAGTGCAGCATCGTTTTCAACATGGCCATCGAATTGACAAGGGTTGCAATTGGAGAGCACGCATGCACAACTGTAGTCTGTAGCTGGATAATGTAGCTCTATAACTATATTTTGGGCCACATGTTCACACGCAATACGCACAATGCCAATGCAGCATCGTTTTCAGCATGCCGATCGAATTGACAGGGGTTTGGAGTGTTGGTGGTTAGTAGTGCAATTGGAGAGCACAAGCAACTGTAGCTGGATATCTACAATAGATTCGCCTGCTACCACAAAGCCATGCCCAATGCAACGAGCTCAAAAGTTTCGATATACTGTACTCTAACTAGCCTAAGAGAGATGCTAAGTATATATAGTTATCCAGTAAATTTACGCGGTCACTGACAAGTGTTTTCTTCTTTTTTTTCATTTTGAAATCCTGACAGGTGGCTCTAATTGAGCATGTAAAACTGCTATTCCTAGAAGATATATACCGCTCAAATTTGTACTGCTAGCATTTTCAGGTGGTTGAAGATCTCCAGTGGCACCCACAAATAATTTCTTCCCCATTCAACTATTTCTTTCATGTGCTTAAATTCGTTTGTTGGAGGAAGCAAAACCAATGGTCCAATGTGGAGGGCAGCAAAGTTGTGGAGTGCATCGATCCATCCATTCATTCATTCATCACCGGTGCACCCAACTTGACGCTGTCGGTAATGCAAGTGTACGAACTGTTTCTTTAATTGTTCAGCAAGTTATGTGTGGATCAGCTAGTGTTAAATACAGGTTTCAGATTAAGAGTGGTGCCCTGCCTGCCACTGCCAAACGGGGCAGTAAACGAATTATCAGCTTGCAGTAAGTATATGGATGATGGTTTGCAGCGACTGTATATATGATATGTGAATTAACTACGTTTAAATATGGATGTGATTATCGATCTGCGAGTGAGAGACGAATGACACATCAAGTTATCATCTGATACTCATACCGAAAACAGTGTGCTCCACTTCTGCACTTTGAACAACGAGCGTAATGGAGTGTGACACTATAACAACACACTAGTTAGTGTATGGATCCATGTATTCCTGGCAAAATGACTGCAAAATTCAAAGCCTTTGATCGTAAATAGTTTCAAAAAGAGGATAGAATTGACGAAGGAAGCCAATACTTCCTTATTGGAGTACTAGTATTTGTTTAATCCAAATACGCATATTATATGACCTTAGTAGCTTATAAACAGCACAGTTCTTGGTTTCTAGTATTAGTATTGATGCCAGCTTTCAGGAAAAATTTGCTACAGGAAACCAGTTCCAATTTTTCTTAATTATTAAAAAAAAGGTACAAAGGTTATCTGTCTGTGTCGAATCATTTTTACGCTAATGATTACAGCCAACCAAAAATCTCTTGGTCAGATCGATGCCATCCACAAGTGGAGTTTAGGTGGCGGTGCTTGTCAGTAAATCAACCCCTTTTTTTTTTACCCCTTTTATGGGCTACCCAGGGGATATATCTTGGAATAAGATTGTGTTGATTAGAATGCACTGTCACTTCTCCTGATTGACCTTTCAGGTTACAATAGCCATCTAGCTTACACCACTAACACATGATAAGAATCATCTCTGAAACTGGTCTCTTTGCTCTTTTGTTGTTAAAGGCAAGAAACACAGAGGGGGAAAACCAACAGGATTACAAGATTCGAAGCTTGACCAGAGCACAAAATTCAACCTTTTTTTTATGCACTCTACTACAGTACATATTTGGGCATCAGTTGACTATGCATGACCTGGGAATCTGGACCCGGAGCTCGCCTAAACCCATGCTCAAAGCTCATTAATTAACAAACTCTACATCAGATACTGTATCTAGGAGGATGCCTGAACCAAGCCATCGGATACCTCATCCAGCCATCCGGATTGCATCACCGTATCCAGCCACAACGTGTCCGTTTGGGAGCGTGACCTGTGTTTGCTGATGCGGCGATGCCTTGCAATGGACGGCATCTGACTTCTGCGCGCGGCCACGGCCGGCAAGGCGCAAACCGAGCCGGCGATCCGGTGCAGCCAACGTAATCGTCACCTACCGCAGCGCTGCAGCCCCTGCTGCATCCATAAGCATTCATAACGGGATGACATCCTCTGCCGTAACTGCTAGATACTGACATCAATGACTATTAATGCGTAAAAGTTACTGCAAAAGATATTCATTGCCGGGTGAAAAAAGAACTAAAAGCTTCTTTGAAATAAGAGCTTTTTAGAACCCAGAATTTTCGTATAAATTATACAAATTTTTACAGAAATCAGTTCAACTTTAAAAAAACGTAAAAATAAAAATTTCCTTCTTCGATCCCAAGAGGCCTAAGAGGTGAGAACACATGGCGCCACACACGGCCACTTGCTTGTGAACCAACCAGCTCATCTCTCTCTGCTAATCAACCGCCTTTAACCCAGAAAAATTAGCAACCCTGACTTTCCTTGATTCGATTCGCGCCCATCCTAATTCCTCAACAGCGACGACCACCGGCGCCGCGAGCAAAATTCAGAGCGCGCTAGCTTCCCGCACCTTTTCCTTTCCCTTTTACCATGCCGTTCACCCGGCTGCTCATGTCGTGTAACCCACCCCCAACGTAGGGGCTTATATAAAGCCACCCCCTCTCTTGCCTGCCTCAGAACAGAACAAGAACAATGCCGTGCTGTTCCACTGCAAGAGCTAGATCGTCGTCTTCCTCCTAGATCTTCTGGCAAAGAAAGTGGACCTAACTCTGGATTGGATTTTTGCCAGTTTTTTTTTTTTTTGAGGATTTAGCTGCTTGCTGCTAGCATGGAGAAAGGTTTAGGAGCTGCTGCTGGTGGTGCTGCCATGGAGGAGAACGGCGCCGGGGAAGAATGGGTGAACGACTCGTCGGTGGATCACAGTGGAAGGCCACCCTTCCGGGCCGTCACGGGGTCGTGGAAGGCCGCCATGTTCATCATCTGTGAGTGACAGTTTTATGCATCTTGCAACCAGTTAATTATCCGGTACTAGTTTCTTGCATATTTGATTTTTTTTTCTACTGATGATGTGGATTTCCATTTTTTTCTTTTGGGCAATAAACGAAGTGATTGAGTTCAGTGAGAGGCTAAGCTACTTCGGAATCGCGACGAGCCTGATAATCTACCTCACCAAGGTGCTGAAGGAGGACCTCAAGGTGGCGGCGAAGAACTCGAACTACTGGATGAGCGTCACCACGCTGATGCCCTTGCTCGGCGGCTTCGTCGCCGACGGCTATCTCGGCCGGTTCTCCACCGTCGTCTTCTCCACAATCATCTACCTCCTGGTGAGCTCCCTTCCTTTCCCTTCGTGACGGGAAGGGGTCCTATGAATTGGACGACAAAATTCAGAAACGCTATATTACTCATAATTTGGATTTCATTTCAGCCGTTCGATCTAAAAACGGGTTCAAATCTGAAGCTACAGTGTTGAGAAATCGTCTACTGATCATGAACCCACCTCGATTTCTTGCAGGGTTTGATGGTTCTGGCAACGGCGCAGCTGGCGCCGAGGCTGAAGCCTGAACAGTCGCTGCACCTGCACGAGACGCTCTTCTTCGTCGGCATATACCTGGTGTCCGTGGGCACCGGCGGGCACAAGCCGGCGCTGGAGAGCTTCGGCGCCGACCAGTTCGACGAGAGCCACGCCACGGAGCGGGTCCAGAAGATGTCCTTCTTCAACTGGTGGAACTGCGCGCTCTGCGCGGGCGTCCTGCTCGGCGTCACCGTCATCGTCTACGCGCAGGAGAGGGTCGGCTGGGGTGTCGCCAGCGTCGTGCTCGCCGCGGTCATGGGCGCGTCGCTCGTCGTCTTCTTAATAGGCTGGCGGTCATATCGGTACAGGGTGCCGGAGGGCAGCCCGCTGACGCCGCTGCTGCAGGTCGTCGTCGCCGCCCTGAGGAAGAGGCACCTGGAGCTGCCGGCCGACGCCGGTGAGCTGTACGAGGTGAAGCCACATAATATCAAGAAGAGGCTGCTTTGCCATACGGACCAGCTTAGGTGAGTGAGAACAGACGTTGCTTTCCCTATCTGGCCATTTCTTTTCACAAAGATGGACAAATCTGGAGAGAGATCATTGTCATTAAGAAGCAAATGGACTGCGTAATCATCCATGACATGATGGTGCATGGAAACAGTTTGTTGAGCGTGATGTATGTGGTGCAGGTTCCTTGACAAGGCCGCCATAGTGGAGCACGGCGGCGGCGCCGAGGCGCGCGGCCCGTGGCGGCTGGCGACGGTGACGCAGGTGGAGGAGACGAAGCTGGTGCTGGCCATGGTGCCCATCTGGGTGGCTACGCTGGCCTTCGGCATTGCGACGGCGCAGGTGGCCACCTTCTTCATCAAGCAGGGCAGCGTGATGGACCGTCGCCTGGGCCCGCATTTCGTGCTCCCTCCGGCATCTATCTTCGCTCTATCCGCCATCGCGATGATCGCCACCGTCGCGCTCTACGACAAGGTCCTGGTCCCGTACCTGCGGCGCGCCACGGGCGGCGAGCGCGGTCTCAGCATCCTGAAGCGCATCGGCGTGGGCATGGCGGTGGCCATCGTGGGCATGGCCGTTGCGGCCGTGACGGAACGGCGGCGGCTCCGATCACCGACTCCCGCGGCCGTGCACGTGTCCTGGCTCGTCCCGCAGTTCATGCTGATGGGCGTCGCCGACGGGTTCGCGCTGGTGGGTCTCCAGGAGTACTTCTACGAGCAGGTCCCCGACACCATGCGCAGCCTGGGCATCGGGCTGTACCTGAGCGTGATCGGCGCGGGGAGCTTCCTGAGCAGCGTGGTGATCACGGCGGCGGACCGCGTGAGCTCCCGCGGCGGGCGCGCGAGCTGGTTCGCCAAGGACCTGAACCACAGCAGGCTCGACCTCTTCTACTGGCTGGTCGCCGCCATCGGCGCCGTCAACCTCGCGTTCTACATCTTCGTCGCCGCCAGGTCCTCGTACAAGACGGTCAAGGGCGCCGCTTCCAAGGTCGGCGATGACAATTCCGCCGCTGGCGACATCGAGTGCGCCGCCTCTTAGCTAATGTATCCTGCATTAGCTTGCTGCTAGCATCTGGATATCAATGGTGAATGATAATTTGCATATCCTTGTGTCGTTCTAGCTGGGACTGGTGTCAGCTTGTGGTTGTCAAGCGGTCATGAACCGTGATCATATAAGGTTTCATAAAATCGTGAACTGATCGATTTTAAACAGTGTAGAAAATCAGCCGATTAGCCGATGAAATATATCGGTTTACTGTTTTGTCACAATAACATATTTGGTTGAGTGAAAATCGATCGTTAAGTAAAATTGAGCCAAACTAATTTCATTAACTTTCATAAAAACCAGCTGGTTTCCAGTGATTTTGTTAAACCTGGACCATGAGCCGTGTCGTAGAACGTGCCTTTACAACCACTGGGGTAGCTCGGTTCGTTGCCAGTAGCGATCTGTTACGTGCACTCGCTACGGTACTAGAGGAGCCGGCACAGGAATCGACGAGGAGACAGTGATAGGCCGACCAGAGTGCGTCGTTGGGCCGTTGGGGTGGCTTTCGGGAATGAAGCATCAAATGCGTCAGTCAATCTGGGCTGGACAAACATAGGTTTGTCTAGAGATTTCTGGCCCAAATTATGGTCCCCGAGACTTTGGGCCCGCTCGAGGGTACCGTCCGTAATTAACCATAAGAAAATGTCAAGAGAACGATTCCATTCGGTGAGGTCCCCCGCAACACAAAGAAGCGGATTTTGGGCAGGGACTTCAGGGAAAAAATTGCTGCTAAGTACCTTTGGTCTGGACATGGGAGTGCTGCTAGTGGTGGTGTATGCTGCTGGACTGAGCGACGACGGCGAGAAGAGCTAATGCCAGGAAGAACAGCTGGGAAGCAAATAAGCAATTCTTTTTGTCCGTTAGATTAGGAACCAACGATTCAGATTTGTTGATACAGTATCAAGTGCTATAAAGTATCTGCTACCTTCGTTTTAAAATATAAGTATTTTTAAGTTTGAATACGGTCAAATTCTTTTAACTTTTAGTAATAATATTTGAAAAATTACATAATCTCTAATATAAAAATGTTTTTTAAAAGCTCATTTCATAATGAATTTTAAAAATATAATTTTTATATGATAAAATATTATTAATGGTTAAAGTGATAAAAGTTTGAGTTTGACTAAACTT
The DNA here is from genome assembly GCA_001602295.1 of Zoysia matrella. Classification (NCBI taxonomy): domain Eukaryota; kingdom Viridiplantae; phylum Streptophyta; class Magnoliopsida; order Poales; family Poaceae; genus Zoysia; species Zoysia matrella. The sequence continues at coordinate 30,135 of BCLG01000927.1, forward strand.
AAAAATGCTTATATTTTTGAACGGAGAGAGTATTACAAATATTTTTCTACATTACTAATATACTTATTGCAAATCCTCTCATAGTTGACTTTAGCGATTGCTACATTACAATGAATTTAACTCACAAATGAACCGGTACCCGGATCCGCAATGAACTGAGCTACGACAGTGCTTGCACAGGTTCGTTCCACGCCACGGTTCACGGCACAAGACCGCTCGACAACAAGAAGCAGACACGAAGACATGCACGCTAGCAGCAAGCTAATGATTAGCTATGAAGAGGCGCACTCGATGTCGCCGGCGGCGGACTTGACCTTCTTGTAGGAGGACCTGGAGGCGGCGAACATGTAGAACGTGAGGTTGACGGCGCCGATGGCGGCGACCAGCCAGTAGAAGAGGTCCAGCCTGCTCTGGTTCAGGTCCTTGGCGAACCAGCTCGCGCGGCCGCCGCGGGAGCTCGCGCGGTCCGCCGCCGTGATCACCACGCTGCTCAGGAAACTCCCCCCGCCGATCACGCTCAGGTACAGCCCGATGCCCAGGCTGCGCATGCTGTCGGGGACCTGCTCGTAGAAGTACTCCTGGAGACCCACCAGCGCGAACCCGTCGGCCACGCCCATCAGGATGAACTGCGGCACGAGCCAGGACACGTGCACGGCCGCGGGGGACGGCGAGCTGAGGCGCCGCCGCTCCGTCACGGCCGCCACGGCCATGGCTACGACAGACACCGCCATGCCGACACCGATGCGCTTCAGGATGCTGAGACCGCGCTCGCCCCCCTTGGCGCGGCGCAGGTAGGGGATCAGGACCTTGTCGTAGACCGCGACGGTGGCCATCATGGCGAAGGCCGTCAGCGCGAAGACAGACGCCGGCGGGAGTACGAAATGCAGGCCCAGGTGGCGGTCCATCGCGCTGCCCTGCTTGATGAATAAGGTGGTCACCTGCGCCACCGCAATGCCGAAGGGAAGCGTGGCCACCCAGATGGGCACCATGGCCAGCACCAGCTTCGTCTCCTCCACCTGCGTCACCGTCGCCAACCGCCAGGGGCCGCGCGCCTCGGCGCCGCTGCCGTGCTCCACTATGGCAGCCTTGTCAAGGAACCTGCAACTCATACATCACGCTCAACAACAGCAAATTGAAACTGGATAAACTAGAATTGCAATCACGAGTGCCGAATGCTGACTCACCTAAGCTGGTTCGTATGGCAAAGCAACCTCTTCTTGATATTATGTGGCTTCACCTCGTACAGCTCACCGGCGTCGGCCAGCAGCTCCAGGTCCCTCTTCCTCAGGGCGGCGACGACGACCTTCAGTAACGGTGTCAGCGGGCTGCCCTCCGGCACCCTGTACCGGTAGGCACGCCATCCGGCGAGGAAGACGACGAGCGATGCGCCCATGACCGCGGCGAGCACGACGCTGGCGGCGCCCCAGCTGACCCTATCCTGCGTGTAGACGATAACGGTGACGCCGAGCAGGATGCCCGCGCAGAGCGCGAAGTTCCACCAGTTGAAGAAGGACATCTTCTGGACCCGCTCCGTCGTGTGGCTCTCGTCGAATTGGTCGGCGCCGAAGCTCTCCAGGGCCGGCTTATGCCCGCCGGTGCCCACGGAGACCAGGTATATGCCGACGAAGAAGAGCGTCTCGTGCAGGTGCAGCGAGTGGTCAGGCTTCAGCCTCGGCGCCAGCTGCGCCGTTGCCAGAAGCATCAAACCCTGGAAGAAATCAAGGTGGGTAATCATCAGCCAGACCCAGACGATCTGTGAATTAAGACAAGAAATGCTACCTCCGAAAGACAGAAATCACCATGTCAGCCTGAACTGCCATCACGAAGGAGAGGGAGCTCACCAGTAGGTAGATGATTGTGGAAATGACGACGGTGGAGAACCGGCCGAGGTAGCCGTCGGCGACGAATCCGCCAAGCAAAGGCATCAGCGTGGTGACACCCAACCAGTAGTTTGAGTTCTTCGCCGCCACCTTGAGGTCCTCCTTCAGCACCTTGGTGAGGTAGATTATCAGGCTCGTCGCCATCCCGAAATAGCTCAGCCTCTCACTGAACTCAATCACTTCATTCATTTCGGAAAAAAAGAAAAGAAAAGAAATCCACATCAGGAGAAAGAAATCAAATCGTTACCATCTGAAGACGAAGATCACGCATCAAACATGCGTGCAAAAAAATAATACTTGATAATTAACTGTTTGATGCATAAAACTGTCACTCACAGAAGATGAACATCGCTGCCTTCCACGACCCCGTGCTGGCCCGGAAGGGTGGCCTTCCGCGGTGATCCGTAGACGAGTCGTCCACCCATTCTTCCCCGGTGGCGTTCTCCATGGCAGCACGACCACCAGCCCCTAAATCTTTCTCCATGCTAGCAGCAAGCAACTAAATTCTCCAAAAAGATGCAAAAAAAAAAATCCAGTCTAAAGCTTTGTCCACTTTCTTGGCCACAAGAGGAGGGAAGACGACGACCTATCTTTAGTAGTGGAACAACAGCAGCATGTTTCTTGTTCTGAGGCAAGCAAGAGGGGGGGCCGGGCTGTTTATAAGCCCCTATCGGGGTATATGACATGAGCATACTTGGAACGGCAAAATTGGAAAAGAAAAAGGTGAATCGAATCAACAAAAGGCAAGAGTTCTAATTTTTGGAGATCGTCTCATTGCTCACAACGACTTGAATTATGAAACTGGAAGGAGTACACTGGATCATCGGTTCGGTCTGTGTCTTAATGTAGAGTGTGTTAACGAGGTTTGAATATGGGTTTGGCAAGCTCCAGGTCCAGTTTCCCAGGCCACGCATGAATGCAAGTCAACCGATGCCCAAATACCTAAGTACCCTGGTGTTAATTAGCCGAGCTTCGGATCTTGAAATCCTGTTATTTTCCCCCTCAGTTTTCTTGCCTTTATCAAAAAAGAACAAAAGAGACCGGTTTCAGAGATGATTCTTATCGTGTTGTATTAGTGGTTTAATCTAGAAGGCTATTGTAACATGAAAATTAAATCAGAACTGATACTAGTATTCTAATCAACATATTCTTATTCTTGAATATATCTCCTAAGTAGCAAACAAATGTTGATTCACTTTTTTTTGTCATCTGGTCTTTACTTTCCCTTTTAGCTGGTAGAGGCCATTCTCAACCCGACCGATTGATTTGATATTTGGATATGTACAGTGTGCTCAAAATATTATATGAGTGGTTTAAAAGGCCACCAAGATGCTTTTACTTTTAAGATAAGAGCTGTACATCGAGTTTTCTTTTTGATAATTTGGGATGAAAAAGAGATGGTTTTGATTGTTTGGAGATCGAGTCCAGATATTTAGGACTCTGCACATGAACAGTAACTCAGTTGGTTAGAACCTCCTATTACGAATCCTCTCATCAGGGTTGAAATCGTGGTGTGCGTAATTTACGGAATTTTAAAAAAAAACTCTTGCAGATAGCTAAAATATAAGTAGTGACGACACTTCATTTCAGGACATCTTCCACTCCTATGTCGAAGGTTGGGCCCCGCAGGCCATTTGTTTACGTTAAAACAATATTCTGGTCTTACTGCAAACGCAAGTGGTCACTGGTCAGTGTTCAATATCGATGCTACCAAGGCATACGACACGCCAGATGAATTTTTGTGAACTCGATATCTCGATCCATAATTAACAAACAAAATAATATCTTTGATAAGTGTTAATTACGGGCCAACTTGCCCATCCTTCAACGACTTATAGGATCACTCAGCTTAAGAGTACAGAAAATGACAAAGCTGTAAGTATCGCATAGCAACCACCCTTCCAAAGTCTGCAGATTAAACAATTTTAAGAGTCCTTTTAAAATAGATCATGCGATATTACTTCACCTCTTAAGAGGTAAACAAATTCGATCTCAACCATTGATTTATGTAAATAAACATGCCTCTGATTATCGTCACCTGTCAAAACTCAGTAGTAACTTTTCAAATGAATTATTCATCACTTAATAATTATCAAAAAACTTTTACCTCTTAGAAAGTAAAAGAACAATTTAAACCTCGAGATCAGCGTAAATGAACGATCTATATATATTTGGATCTATTTTAAAATATGCCTTTTAAAATATCTATATATCCAACTTGCAATTCTGGTTTTCTGATCTGGTTGAACAAAATACAACAATCCACAAAATGAAAGTGTTGGTCAAACTAACAGCTGCTCGGTTAATTAGTTCCTCCACCCTCCAGTACATCAGTGTGCAAATCCAAGCATGCGTAATTTACTTAATGAAAAAGATGTCTCATCAACAACTAAAATATAGCGGTGACGCTAACAAGTTGGGAGCTAGCTATCTTGACTGTGGGCTGGTTTGGGATGACTTTCTCATCTAAATTTTTCTAGTGATAAACATCTCGGTAGCTCTGCCTGTTGCACCTAACATGCCAATATCAAAGGTGGCCAATTTTGCATACCACATTCAGTTTTGAGCCTCAGTTTGTGGAGTATGGAATTTCACAAGGGCCCGTTTGGATACTTGGAATTGAGTTCATTCCAATAATTAAAATTTAGACATAGATTAATTAAGTTAATATAGTTGTATATTAATATATTTGTATATTTATTGTTAAGCATACAATATACATACTTATATGTTGCATTTTTATTGTAGAGAAGTGAGTTGAAGAGTGTGCTATAAGTTAGAGAATAGAATTATAACGTAATAATCTATAGAATCCATTTCTATCTTCCACCCTATGAATTTGAGATTGGTTTATTTGTGAGTTGAGAAAGTTGTGAAATATCAAATTTCAAGCAAATAGACTAATTCAATCTTAATTCCTCCAAAATGAAGAGATCAAAACAACTCTAACTAAATTCTCATGACGAGAGAGCTACTACTTGATTAGCTCCAAATTTAGACACAGAAATCACACATGAATTTCATAAGAAAACAATTCAGTTTTGTAGAAAATAGTTCAATTCAAAAGAAAGCATAGGAGACATGAAAATTTCCCCCATCGCAAAGGAGGGCGATCTCATGGTCAACGCACAGCCTACATTGATTAGATCTGTGCATCTTGGGAGGCATTGGAACACTAGCTGGTACAGTGCTTAACAATATTCATTCAACCGATCGAGTCAAAGAAAAGCATTCAGTGCTTGCTTAGACTGTGTCATATCCACAAGTGTTTTTTTTAAATAGCCTGGTCATTGTAAATTCAAATCTGGCTCTGATAATTGGGACAATTATATGGGATTGTGAGACGATCCTTCTTTTCCACGATAACCAAAGTATTCCTGATGTAGTGGCTACTGTTAGAAGATTTGGAAGGTTTTTCCAATAACATTTCATAAATCTTAAAGGCCCTTCACATATAGAAGGAGAATATTGTGCTTATCAATTTTTGGTAAGCAATTATTCTTGTGATGATAAGCTGGTTACTATATTTATATAAATAGTAGATTAGTTACCATATTAATATAAGTGGTAGGCTAGTTAACATATATACAAATGTTATACATGGCAGCCTGCTTACTATATACGTGTGAGCTCTTGTGTATAAATAGAGAGGCGAGACGTCATTTAAAATACACACAACCATTCTCTCATTCTCACCTCTCTTAAATCCTGTGCTGCTCTGTCTTCCTCACCCGTCGCCGACATGCCATCGATGTCGAGAGAGCAGATCTATGAAACCTACGTCCCCTCATGTCACTGCACGAGTAAAGCCGTATAAAAGTTTTTGAGAAGCTCTTCCGCGACTGCTGCTATTCGTCTGCTTCCTCTCGACGCCGTTCGACTGCTTTCTCTTCGCTCCGGTCGCCTGCTGCATCTACGTCAATGGTCTGCTTCATCTGCTACTTGCACTTCTATTTGCGTCGACAACTCCAATATAAACGTTGAGAAACGCACTAGAAGCAACTAATAACTAATAAGCTATATTTAATACGTAGTAGATGCATCATACATAGTATTTTGAATCTAGCTATATTTAATTTTTTTATAATTATTAAAATTAATTTAATCATCACTGAAATACGATTATTTCTAACAGCTACCTGCAGAAATAAGTCCAGCTGCTTAATAGGGTAATTCAAAGCATCGAAGTGTATCAGTTATCCGCTGCTTGATCAGCGGATCCGCTAGAGCACACAGCGAAAGGAAAAGGAAGCAAGCAAATGGTTAAATTGTTGTCAACTGCACGATTTTCTGCACTGTTGAAAACCGATCTCAGGTTCTACCAGCAAAAATTGCATCTGCATAATCTGTACTACTGCTACAATTATGCCGAATAAGATAGTACTCAGTTTTAAAATATTGACACCATTGATTTTTAATATCAACTTTAACTATTTGTTTTATTTAAAAAATGTGTTCAAATATATAAAAATTTGTTATTATTTAATTTATCATAAGTAAAATTTAAATCACAACTAATAACTAATAATTTTACACATTAAAATAAATTTTTTAATAAGACGAATAATCATGTGTCAATAATTTAAAACCGAAAAGAGTACGTTTTGTTCGGAACTTACTTTACCGCGTCGCCTGCTCATACATTGGTTGCAGTACCAGGGAACAGAGTGGAGCTGTGGAGGAGGAGGAGGGGAGCTCGCGACGGCGGCGTCGACGAGGCCGCCGGAGAGGCCGTTGCACCGCCCGCCGCCGCGCACTGACCGGCCGGACGAACAGGCGACTGACTAATGATTGTCTTTCCTCTTCGAATTCTCGCTTGTGTGCCACTGAAACTGTTGACAAATTCTGCTCATTTTCTGAATCTCAATTTGCTTTCATATTCAAATCCCAGTGATCTTCGGTACAAGACAGAGCGATGCTCACGGTAGCTCTGTCGATTCCGCACAGATATTTTGAGGCACAAACGTTCAAGTTTCTTTCTTTCTTTTTTTTTTTTTGATTGAGTTTTAGTGCGAGTCAGTGAGTGGAAGAACATGTGCTTTATTTGTTTGATTGCGGCCCAGGAAATCAGAGCCCGCAACGCGCTGGTACGGAAGTTTAGTCCCACATCGACGGGCGAGACGGATTGCCAGGGAATCGCCTCCTATATTATCACGGCGTGGTGCTACGTTGTCCCATACTTACCTGGACGGGGTCGACGGGCGATCAAGAAGGCTTCTGGCCTAGGTCAGTGGCCAGCATTGTACTTAGCGGGTGCGCTGGTTTACCATCGCTCCAAGTGGGAGAGTGGTTTACCATCGCGCGGCCCCAGCCAATTCTAAGAATTAAAGTTTGGTCCTCCAAACAGGGCCACGAAGTGTGATTAAATTAGATAGTAATAAAATTTTATACAGAACAATTTTTTTGAATAATTAAATAATTTAAAAGTAAAGGGAGTAGTTACTTAGTTTTTCTCGAAAGAACACAACAATCGTCACTCGGAAGAGGGCCACGCGGCGAAGCTCCGGAGCGCTCGCATGGCGATAGCATGCGGCCTTCTCCCCGCATCCCTTACTGCGGTCACCGCATCGCGCGCCTACTACCCGCGACGCTACAGCCAACGGCGACGCCACTTCCCTCTTCGCCCCCGTTTCGCGTCGAAGATGGAAACGCATGCCTTCCACCTGTCGGAGGACGCCGACCCGCAGCCGCTCCTCCGCCCCGCCGCCGGGGGGCACCCAAGGCTCCGCGTACGGCGCCGGACCTCATCCCCTCCGCGGCTAAACTTAGCCATCCCTCTCCCCTGCTATTCTGGGGAGGGGACAGCTCCGACTGTAGTGGTGGTCTGACGGAATGGAGGCGAATGTGCAGGTGCGGACCAGCGCGCAGGGCGAGGGGGACGCCGGGCGCGGCGTGGCGGCGCAGGGGGATGAGGCGTTCTCGTGGACATCCGTCATCCTCCCGTAAGATATTTGTTGGCCAATCTCTTAATAGAAGTTTCTGAGTAGTAGTTTAGTTGGTCCAAATAGGATGTATATCTAGTACCGTTCCCCCAACCTAGTTGAGGATTGAATCTAGTCCAATGCATGGTGAAATGACAAATTTTCAATTGATTTTGCCTGGTTCAATATGGCGCTGTCAGTAACTAGTGCAATGCGCATGCTCAATTAACCTGATCGTGTAGTAGTGCATTGGAGCAAACAGCATGATTTTTTATTTAACATTGTGTTACCTTATGTGGCACAAAATCTTGGGCTACATTCCCTAAAAGAGTACTGTCACTCCTTATCTGAAAGTATACATGCGCTGCTTAATTGAACGAAGTTGAAATCACAAAGTATATCGATCTTTCAGCTTTTTAGTAGTTAGGACTGATGGATCATTGTTCGAAGCCTAGGTTCTTGTTCCCTGCATTGGGTGGTCTCCTTTTTGGTTACGACATTGGCGCAACCTCTGGAGCGGCAATCTCTCTGCAAGTTAGTCCCTAGTTTGGTTTTTCAGCAATTCTGGTAGCTGTAGTTTGTTTTTTCAGCAATGCTTGTAGCTGACATTAAGTCTGCTCACTGTCAATGGTTTTTTTCCTCTACAGTCTGCTGATCTTAGTGGCACCACTTGGTTCAGCCTATCTTCAGTGCAACTAGGGCTTGTGGTACTCCTATGGAAATTATGTTCTTTCAAGCTTTGAATTATTCTGCACATCAAGAACATGGTTGCACTAAATGAGTTTTTTTTCCCATTACCTTCAGGCTAGTGGTTCACTTTATGGTGCTCTTGGTGGCTCCATTCTCGCATACCGCATCGCGGATTTTCTAGGTGAATTGAAATACTACGATTCAGTTTCACTTATTCTATTTTCTTTATTAAGTGAATAATTGTTAACGCCATCTTGGTACAGGAAGGAGAATAGAATTGGTCACTGCAGCTGGATTATATATTGGTGGCGCTCTGGTCACTGGATTAGCCCCTAAATTTGTAGTTCTTATCATAGGGCGTGTCCTTTATGGCTTTGGCATTGGTTTGGTGAGTACCTCCTAGCACAACTGTTGTGTAACTGGGTATTTGGGGACATATTTAGATATTTATTCAAGCTTAATGGTATTATATTTTGTATTATTAAAATCCAGCATTGCAAAAATGTGATTTAAAAACTCTCGTTACCTGCAATATTTGCCATTTTTGGCTGTACTATTTTTTTTTGTGAATTTTAGAATATAATCATTGGTCTGTAATTGTAATTAGCCTTGGGCGAATAGTCTGATTGAAATTAAGTCAATTAACACTCATGTTTTTATGAAATTACATTTACGAAATAAGTGTAGAGAAATCATTCATGTATTTGATCCTTCACGACATTGAGAATGTAGGGCATAATCTTGTTCTGCATATATATCAAATCAAATATGGGAAATAATTGACTGAATCCATCATTTGGTTTTATTTCTTTAATTTTTGTTCTTTGTAGTTTGGCACCTTCTTAAAATGTCCATACTGCATAGTCTTCTTTGTTAAAAAAATAACATAAAGTATGTTGCATCACTGAATTATTACGGTGTTTTTTTCCAGGCGATGCACGGTGCCCCTCTTTATATTGCGGAGACTTCTCCTGCACAAATACGTGGAACATTGATATCTTTAAAGGAGCTGTTTATTGTGTTAGGAATATTGGTATATCTTCTCTTTCGGATGTTATACTTTGAATTGCCCATTTGATGCCTGCTGATTACTATTGTCATTTTTTGCAGTTTGGTTACCTCATAGGAAGTCTTGAAATTGACAATGTAGGAGGGTGGCGATACATGTTTGGTTTTAGTGCTCCAATTGCAGCGGTAATGGCTGTTGGTATGTGGACTTTACCACCTTCACCAAAATGGCTGCTTCTCAGGGCTGTACAAGGAAAAGGATCGGTGGAGGATAACAAAAAAAAGGCGATTCAAGCACTGAGAAAACTGAGGGGTCGCTCAGCAAGTGATAAGGTTTTGGCAGATGATATTGATGATACTATTGTCTCTATTAAGGCTGCTTATGCAGAGCGAACATCAGAAGGGAACATTTGGGAGATATTTAAGGGACCTAACTTGAAGGCCTTCATCATTGGTGGGGGACTGGTTCTCTTTCAACAGGTCCTCATTCTCTAAAGATTGCACATATGCAGCTCAACTGAGCAACTCTGCACTTGGTTTTATCATGTATTTCTATCTTATTTCAAATTTTTTTTTTAAAAACGATGCATGCTACTTTATTTTGAGTGGTAACCTGGAGTTGGAATTGGTACTATTACTCAATCTAAAATCTTGTTTGGCAGATAACGGGCCAGCCGAGTGTGCTATACTATGCGGCTCCCATTCTTCAGGTATCTGTTTTTTTGTGAATTTCTTTACATGTTTCTTTGATGTAGAACGTATGGAAGAAGTATCACAATTTCTGTTATATGAATTTATCTCATACATGCAATTAAATGAATCCCCATCTAAAGTATTTCCTCTGTAGACTGCTGGGTTCAAAGCAGCATCCGATGCTGCTAGAGTGTCAATTTTGATTGGGTTATTCAAGGTAATGCTGAGGTACTCTATGTATTAATAGTGCAATAGCTTTCTTCTTTATAGCATCACATGTTAGCAGAAGCTTTCGTTAACTTTGAGTCCAAGTGTAACAATGCTATCTTTTTGCAGTTGCTGATGACAGGCGTTGCAGTATTCAAAGTGGATGATATTGGAAGGCGCCCATTATTGATAGGAGGCGTTAGTGGAATTGTGAGCACCTATTTCACTTGTTTAAATTCTGTTTATTATGGAATTTCGAATGTACCCTCATGTCCAATTTTGTCCACAATATTGCACAATATGTTAAATGCCCACATAGTCAATGAGGTACATTGATAAAGACCACTTTTTACCCTTTTTTTTCATGTTCCATTTAGGGTGTACATAGCACATGATTCCTAGACTGCTGAAATGCTTTTTTGTTCTTTGTAACTGGCAGACACTTTCACTAATCCTACTAGCAGCTTACTACAAGATTCTCAATGACTTCCCATATGTTGCTGTTGGTGCTTTGCTTCTATATGTCGGCTCTTACCAGGTTGGTGCTTTTACTTCTTTACAAAGAGACTGTGGTTAGCACAATTAATTTTTACACCCTTGTGCTTCAGGTCTCATTTGGTCCAATTAGTTGGCTAATGGTGTCCGAGATATTTCCACTGCGAACAAGAGGACGTGGGATCAGCCTTGCGGTACTAACAAATTTTGGCTCAAACGCGTTGGTCACGTTTGCGTTTTCACCCTTGCAGGTATGTCTTCTGAAAATTGTTGCCCCCCTGTGTATATTTCATGATGTTATTGGACCACAAAATTACTTGAACAGCTGAAATGTCGATAATTAATGCACTACGAACCCCTCTTGCAGTATAGCAAAACCTACAATGTGTAGATAAGCTCCTTTGTATGCTTGCCTGGATTTGTAAACCCAGCCTTTTCTGTGCTCCAAAGTCCAGACTAATTTATTTTGGCGGTCTGTTCCAAATGCTTGTGTCTCGGTTTTACCCACAAATCATGCAGACAAATTACCTATGCCCTTTCATTTATGCTGCAGGAGATCCTGGGGCCAGCCAATATTTTCTTCCTGTTTGGGGCCATATCGTTGCTCTCCCTTGTGTTTGTGATCCTCAATGTTCCTGAGACAAAAGGCCTGAGCTTGGAGGAGATCGAATCTAAAATCCTTAAATAAAAAAGGCAAGGTCAAGGTTCAGCAACCCAAGTTCCAGACATGAAAGCTTCAAGGTTTCATGTCGATTTGAGAGCTTCAAGGTTTTTGACTTTCAGTACATGCGTAGGATACATTTATGGTGTGTAAAGTTTCCCCTTTTCTTTTCCCTTCGTTATTGATGTTTCTATGCATGCATTTGTAGCTACCTGACTTGGCGATTTTACTTTTTTTTTCTTTTGAGGGTAGAACACAAGTTTTACAACAGCTCTTTTGAGTAACGGCAGGAGCCGCAGGACTATCTTTTTCCACAATCTATGGCTTCTGCGTGTAGGGGGTGAAGCGAAGACTGGTGACCTTTTGGGGGAACTTTTCCGTTTCTCCAGCTGGCCGGACAAGCAAGAGCTCTAAAAGAATCCAGCACCCCC
>BCLG01000927.1:42130-69707 GCA_001602295.1 Zoysia matrella
TTTAGTTCAGCAATATTTAAGAATTCGAAGAGTTTTGCTATCTTAATTGCTGAGGCGATACTATACCGACATCCTGCGTGATTTGAATGGTGCGTTTAAATGCAAATGGCCATAAAAAGGTGCAACACATGAACTTTAATTATAATTAAAGGTAGATACCTTCATATAAGCAGTCAATCATCCTCGAAAGATCTGATAATGTAATATCACTGTTTCTGAGGACAAATGAGAAGTGAAGCATCAACTTCGCTCAAAAGAAACTGTATGAAATGCAAGTTGCTTATCATGGGCAAATATTGCGAAAACCTAAAAGGCTAAGACCATTAGGACAACCCCCGCTTTTAGACCAGACACTGACTTCAGTATCTAACTACTTAAACTAGACAGTACAAATTACAGAGTAAGAATGTACATTGTTGTGCTACATGGAAATCCATGACATCATGACAGATTTTGTCCATATCACATTAAGTTACAGGTTAGTCAACTAGTTCATCTAAAACCTCAACCACAAGAAGGGTCTTGGCCATCCTCTTGGATGCCCAGTGCAGCACCTCGGATCATTTCAGAATCAACTCCTACAAGGCAGTTCAGAGATTTTGATATTGATCTTTTAACACTGCATACAAAAATAGCGGCAAAGGAATTACATATGGACATACCTTCAATGAAGGATTCAAATACATCATCACTTTGTTCCCTTGATGTGATTTGGCTGGCTGTTTGATTAAGTTCCAGCCAGTTTTGCTGCTCGGCTGTGCCGGAGAATATTGCAGTTCTATCCATAACCCAGTCATCAACAATGTCTATGTAATCCACTGAGACAGGATCAAATCCTTTCACCTTGTGTTGTTGTCTATGAACAAATAAATAATAAAATCACTCGGACGCCTAACATTTTTTAGCAAGAAGAATATTTGATATCTTCTATTTTAACAACCAATGGCAATTTTCTAAGATGACTTACCTTTGCTGCAGCCGTAGGTTGTATTGAACAAATATGAGATGATGCATTCTTTGACGCTCAAAACTATTCATCCTTTCATCATGGACTTGTTCAAAGGGGATGCGTGACCGATCACATCCTCTAGCACTGCAGGTTTGACTGAGAATACGTACTGCTAGACGTGTCAGATTTGGGCAAGCTCCTCCATATGTATACCACCATTCAGCTGCAGGATAAAAAAGCAATGTAAAGATGACGCATATCCACAAGCATCTTGAAACAAAGTTCATCTTGTAACAACCTAGATCAGAGGATGCACATAAAGCACTTAAACAAGGGTAACAATGTTTTGTCAGTTAAATGTAGTCATCTCATTTGGCTGGTTAAAAAAAAAATATTAACAAATGTATGTCACGACTTAAGGAAGTCACAGCTGGTAACTTGCGTAAACTACTTTTCATATTTTTTGTAATACTAACCAGGAGGTAAAGTGCGCCTAGATCGAATAGCCATTTGTCTGCGGAAATCCCCAGCTGCCTCACTTCGGTACATGTTGAGTTCTATCTGGATTTTATCTTGTATCTTCACATCAGAAACCAACCTTTCTATGCAGTCCAGTATTCCTGAGAAGATTCCATTTGACACATCACCTCGAATTCCATCAAAAAACAATGGATTCAGGAAGAAACCAGCATAATGAAGTGGTCGTGGTGTGTGGTTGTCCCATCTCCAGTCGATAATATTCCAGTAAGCCATGTAATTGCTCTTGCTCACTAGCTCTTTTTTTATTGCTGCTTTGGCCTGGTGCAATCCAGCATAAACGTACCCCATTGAAGGTCTCTTGCAACTGCTAACTAGCTTAAGAAGATGCACAAGAGGTTCAGTGATTCGAATGACTGTAGCACAAGAGGACCAAAACTGCGCACTACTAACAAGATTGCTAACTTCAATGCCTCCTTTTTTCGGTAGCAAGTAGTGCATCCATTCATCCGAGTTAATCAAGGTTTGCAAAGCCTCCTTCAGACTATACATGTTCTTCAGTGTGACAAAGTTCATAGCAGCGCGAGTCTCTGCAGGAACCAGCAGATCCTTCCCATGCAGATACTTCCTCATCAGATTCAACGCGGATGAGCTGTTGTAGACAAATCCCGTGATGACTTTAGCATTACTTATTATCTCACTGATCACATCCACCCTACTGAAATCTTCAAGCATGCCGTTGATGCACTGGAATGTACATGGGGACCAGAACAATGTGGGAAATGTTTCACCTAGCCTTTTTCCTGCCGCCGCATGGATCTCAGAGTTGTTTGTGATTACTTGGATGACATTTTTCTCTCCAACTTCCTCAACAATACTCTTCAGCAACTCATACAGTGCATGTGACGATGCGACAATGGCAGTTGCATCAACCGATTTCAGAAACATAGTACCTTCAGGGCAATACACTGAAAAGTTTATAAAGGTTCTCCCTTTATCAGTCACCCACTCATCCGCCAACACTGAGCAGCCCGTCCTGGTCCAAATTCCCTTGTAGAATTCCAGTTGGGACATCACATCGTCCAGTGACCTCTTAAGAATGTGACCACGAAAGTCACAGTATGAGGGTGGTTCAAGCCTCCCTCCTGCAGGCGCAATGGCCTCGAGCATCGATTGGAAGTAGACGGAATTCACTGCCTCCAACGGCACACCGGCGTCATACAGGAACTTCCCAACTGCCATGGAAACTTGCTCCTTGTCAAAGCCATCATGACACGATCGCTGAGCCTGAGGACCAGTCGGTTGCGTCGCGGGAGTAAAGGCCTGGTTAGCCGCTTTCCTCTTCTTCCTACCCCCGCCCGTCCTCGCCTCGGCGCCCACCGGAGTCTTCTCCTCGGGCGCCATCGGGTCGAAATCGAGCACCTCGTTGAGCGGGATCATGTAAATGGGGCTCTCCGTCCCGCCGCCGCCGACCTGGACACTGGAGGCTGCGGACGCGTCGGTCGCTTGCCCGGCCTCCCTGACGTCGCTGCCGGCGGCCGAGCGCTTGCGCTTCTTCTTAGCGGCGACGGCTTCGACACTGCGGATCATGGTGTTCTGCACGTCGCGCGGCACCTTGGGGCAGCCGCTGGCGTTGCCGGGGAGGCGCGCGAGGTGCTCCTTGAAGCGGTGGATGCCGCCGCCGAGGAAGTGCTTGCCGCAGTAGGCGCACTTGAGGCGAGTCCGGCCCTCGGACCGCACCATCGCGCAGTGCTTCCACGCGGGGTCGTGCTTCAGCGCGCCGATCGGCACCACCTCCTCCGCCGCCCCCGCGGCCGCCGCCGCCGCGCCCTTGTCCATCCGCCACCCCTCCCGCGACGCTGCATCAGGGATCACCACCGGCTGCCGTCAGAAACGGAGCGATTCTCGAGTCGAACACGGCCGTGTTAGTGTTAGTTATCCCCAATTCGCCGGCGAGGGCGAAATGAATCTGCGCGGGCGCGCGAGCCAAACCATGAAGAACGGAAGAAGGAAGGAGGCAGGGCGAACTGAACTGTGAACTCACCCGGGTTTTCGGAAGGCGAGGCGGGCGGCCGAGGCCGAGCCGAGCGTCCCCAAATTGGCGGAAACCCCAGCAAGCCGGATCGGGAATGAAGAAAAAACCAGAGGAAGGCTTAGCTTGGTAGGGAGGTTGACCCTGGCCGGCGAGGTGAGGGGTTTGGGTACGCCGGTTCATTCGTGGATCGGTTCGGGCGGGTTAGGAGAGGCTTTGGGCTGATCAGAGTTGGTCCGGACCGGTGAGCAGGCCGTGGGCTACCTGCAAGCTTGAGCCGGCCCAAGGCTCCTCGGAATAGTTGGGGACCAACGGACAACTGTTCTACATGCCATACTTTTTCTAAAGCCTCTCCTTATCGAATAAAGCTGTAGCCTGGAGCTGCTAAACAACCGAGCCTAGGGTCGTTCTCCTACTACATGCCGTACTTTTGATTAATGAACTGTGCTTCCTCTGTTTTTAAATTGATATCACCGTTGACTTTTACAAATCAATTTTAACTATTCATTTTATTTTAAAAAATTTGCTCAAATGTTAAGTTGACTCTAATAATAAATCAAATTATATCAAAATATATAAAATTTATCAAATTCTAATAAGACGAATGATCAAAATTAAATTTAAAAGTCAAACGGAGTACTTCATGTCAAAGAGATTTCAATCTTAAAGGTGTAACAGAAAAAACTGAGTATTTGCAGCATGCGAGGGGGCAGCATTTTGGTCAACAATGTACAAACATTGTTATCAGTAGAAGGCTGCTAACCCAACATACATTGTAACAAATTTACGATAAAATCAAAATAAACTATGTAGGCCCTCATAAGTCATGAGGGACATGGAAAATCATGCTCTTGAACTCTCCATGTTCTCAAACAGTATCAGCTACTGTAATTGCTATGGGCCAAAATGATCAGTACAAACTTGTGAATGTGCAGTAGCGAAAGACATGCACAGGCCGAATCAGATATGGATTCAGAATAATAATGCTCTGATGGAAGCATCACTGACTACAAGTCTTGCAACGCACAGAATCATATCAAAATCTGCCACACCTCTGAACTGTCGCTTACTTGCATTATCGCTTGATCAGGCTTCATTTTCTGACTGACATACAGCTTCAGATTGAATTTAACAATTGGCCTACGTCTGTCAGTGGTTCATAAGCAGAGAACCCCATAAGTCTGCAATAAGCAAGGGTAGACATATTGTGTAACTACTCATGGAATGTTAGAGCAACAAGTAGCAAACATCTAAAATTGTATAGATATATAGGAAACAAGCCAACCAGGACCACACTCTTAATAACTGTGTTCGATTGGGCAAACAAAAAAAAAATCAAATGTTGTGATGTCCTGGTATAACTTTTTTCTACTTCACCTCACTATGAAAGTAAAAAATCATCCCCAAAATTTTGACGACAATAAAATATTTTGCCACTGTGCTTGCAAAACAAGCTGCAGTTCTAGAAGCCAGAACCAACCAAACAGCCTCTAGATCCAAAATGCTAGTACTAACTATGATCAACAACAGAGAACATATATGCACGAGATACCTTTGTATGAATATCAAGTCAGTACCGACAGCAAAGATTTAGCCAAGTCCGAGTTCCTTCTTCAGCTTGTCAAGAGCAGCCTCTATTTCAGAAACACCATCGCCAAGGCTGTTTGCTGCTATCTGATCATTCCCAGTGTCACCCTCAGAGTTGGAATCATCAATCTTCAGTTCATTCTCCAGAAATTCAACGAATTCCTCGCCAATTGCCTGATCAAGCATCATGAAATAATTCCTTTATAAGTATACAAGTGAGTATCATGCGTGCAACCACAAGCCGTTTCACAACAGTAACAAAATTATGATAGGGAATGAATGAATTATGAATAAACAGCTTACTGCCAACTCTTCCCAAAGGCTTTCAAGTTCCTTATCAGAATTCAACCCAGCCTCCCAGTTCTGAAATTCTGTTTGCAGATCTTTAAGGAAATCAGCTGCAGGTGTTCAACAACTATGGTATCAAATTTTCAGTGAAAGATGTAAACTTTATTGTGTAATTAACACTAAAGAATACTTATATATCCACATGGCAAATACTAGAGTCAGTAGGATAACGGAACCTAAATTGACTCCAATGATTAAACTATTTGTGTGTCACCAAAATTAACTGGGTAACACACACTTCCCAACGAGGAACAAAGTTCAGGATAGCAGGAGAGGAGAGGGATTCTTGTACCAAAACCATAGAATTGCTCTTCCGCAGCAGTTGTCTTGCGCTCCTTGGAGCTGGAAGCCCAGGACGAATCCCAGTTGCTGTTCTCGTGCTTGGATCGGCTATCTGAGTTCATCAGAGTGTAGTACGCGTGCTTGATTCGCAGGAACTTCTCCTGGGCATTGGCCTACGTATCCACGAATTCAACAATGAGTAGTGCGTCGACCACTGCCATTTCTAGAGATCGAGTGGAGAATCGCAACCGAGTAGCAGCAACCGCACGCACCTCCTTGTTGACGTCCGGGTGGTACTTGAGCGCGAGGCGCCGGTACGCACGCTTTATCTCGCCGGGTGCCGCCGACGGTGAAACGCCGAGAACCTCGTACGGGGACTGCCTCCGCCCACCGCCGCCCCCCGCGCGGACCCTCACGCTCGAACGCCGCCGATGGGGCGTGGGGTCACGACTAGAGAGCCGCGCGACGTTGTTCCGGCGGGTGGAGTCCACGGGTCGGTGGAGGAAGCGGAGGGGAGGAGGAGAAAGCGGATTAATACGGCGGGAGGCGGCGAGTGGAAGAGAAGGGTGCGGCGGAGCGGTGGCCTGCAGCTGTAGGCCATGGCCGCAGGCGGAGGCAGGGGAGCCGGCCTTTTTTTTAAAGGGTAGTTAGACATGTTATTACAATTTTTTAAATTTAAAAATATATCATCATCGTGTTATATAAATAAAATAAATAGATAAGACGACGTATCTCAAATTTTAAAAAATTATAACGACATTCACCAAATTAATCTTTTTTTTTATAAGGGCTCGTGACGAGCCTTCCCTCGTCGTAGCTGGAACTGGCAGGATCGTCAGCGGTCTAGATCAGGCGGAGCAGGCATCAAACGGCACTTATCAACGCTGATAAAAATGGAGAAATTATAACAAGTGTGAAATACAAACTATCTCATCGAACACTCGTGCAAAGGGGACATCAGTAGCATTAATTTACGATCATCAGAAAAAAAAAAATACAAATATCTATCAGCCTCGTGCAGGCAGAATACAGCTCACTGAGCGTACAAGATGTGTTTCGCAGAGCCCCAAAACAACCATACGTCTATCAAGTATGCTCTTTCACGCATCACAATACCACGCCTAAGAACCTGAATTAGCATTGGAAGATGGCCCAGGGCCAAGCAGCAAAGGCGGATCCTTCTTGCTCTCGGAGTCGGATTCTTCTTTTGGAGCAGGTCTTGCAGCGGCCCATGCACGCAGAGGTGGCTCAAACATCTTCCCTGCAACATCTGGTGGTGGCTGTTGGGGTGCATCCTCTCCTGGAAGCACAACAAGGCCCTTCTCCCTCAGGGATGACGGTTCGTTGTAGCACTCCTTCCAGAGGGAGTCCACCAGCTGCCGTTCCTCACGAGCAGCATGGAGATCCTCAGCATCCATTGTGCTAATCCCTTCAATACGGCCCTTGAGGATTTCTTTCAATTTCTCTTGGTCAGGTAGAGCGTTACCAGCACCAGCTGTCTTGTCCTGTGCCAACTCAAGAAGACCACCTAGTGCAGCCTCTCGGACCAAGGAATCATCGCTGGATGCGAGATGCATCATCAGCTTTGGAAGACCAAGCTCTGCAGCTACGCTCCTATCAGTCTTGTTGTTGTGCAGCAGGTACTGTATGAGATTGAGAGCCTTCCTGAAATGATACAGCAGGACAATATCATGAATATGGCAGATGAATAATTCCACATTTCCACCAGTAGTAACTTTCTGACTTCATATTAAATCACAACTGAAATTAACATTTTGTAAAAAAATTGACAACCACAAGTGCATATCAGCATGCCACTGCACAATAACGATAATGCTAGTAACTTTCTGACTTCATATTAAATAACTGAAATTATCATTTTGTAAAAAATTGACAACCACAAGTGCATATCAGCATGCCACTGCAGAATTACGAT
The DNA here is from genome assembly GCA_001602295.1 of Zoysia matrella. Classification (NCBI taxonomy): domain Eukaryota; kingdom Viridiplantae; phylum Streptophyta; class Magnoliopsida; order Poales; family Poaceae; genus Zoysia; species Zoysia matrella. Next base: position 49,742 of record BCLG01000927.1, read on the forward strand.
AATACCAGCATCATTGGCAAAGAAAGATGAGCACAGGGCTTTGGCCAAATATGATAGTATAACTGACATCTTAGGTCGACATTTTGTCAGTGTGTAACAGGATGCCACAAAGCCAAGAAAGCAGTAAATGTGTGAATGTGTCATATCATCATATGCAATGCTGGAGACCTTGTTCCCCTAGTTATTACACAACATACCTCTGAAGTCTAGCATCATCAGAGCCGAGTGCATCTTTCAATCCAGCATAGCCATTCCCCAAGCGAAATGCAGAAATTCCGGGCTGGTTGTGACGAATCAAAGCTGCACATCAAATAGTATACACTCCAAGGTTAGCCAGATGAGATAGAGAGGCCAAGTGCATTGCCTTTCAGATAGAATTGAGTGATGTCATTACAAAAGAGTGTACTTACAAGATATCGCTCCCAAGGCTTTTGTGCGGGCGTTGGTATTGGGATCAGATGTGAAATTTGTTAGTAGTGGCTCCAGCCCATTGGATTCCATGACTAGTTTCTGGCTTTTGGGATTGTTCTGCACAATTGTACTCACAACTTCTGCAGCCTTTGCTCGGATGCCAGCATGTGAATTCTTCAAGTAACCAAGTAGAGGATCCAAACCACCAATGGTATGCAGATCTGTTTAAATAATTGTACAAGTGTTAGGACACTTCTCGTGCAAATAAGCATTCACAAACAGAGTGAACAGCAATCTCAACCATGGTTCTTACCATTTGCCATGTCAATGGACTCCACATGCTCTTGTAACTCATCCAACATATCTGGAAGGAGAACAAGAAAATTGTTTACCACTATCTTCAGAACAAAGGAAATTAACTTTTAACTTGGTAAAAGCAAAAGCGCTTCACACAGTACCCTCAATGTTCTCTGGAGTCACGCCCTGGGACTGCAAGACATCTTCTGGGGTTTTCATCACCTGGGTGATCTCTTTCATCCTCTTGACTACATCGAGTGTGTTCTCTTGCATCGCCTCCATGAACCATCTCCTGTCTTCCTCACTGCATCCAGGCCAGATTAAGGGAAACTATGAAAAAAATGACCAATTGCAGCATACTGTGAAGATTGACCCAGATAAAGAGAACAAATAAGGGATACAGGTTTGATTTTGCTACACTACATTATTACTTGAAAAAAAGGGTATATACAAAGAATTAGCTGATGACAAACCATGATGCCCACCTCGCTAAAATAAGCACACAAAATTCGAATACCAGCAGTAAAAAGCTATTCTAGTGTCACGTCAGTTTCAGGTTTTAATCAGAACGATAAACAGCAGCAAAGCGAAGCATCTGGACTCTCTTTAAGCTAGGGTTATGCAAAAGTACTCGCGCATATGGGGGATCTAGCGGGAGGCTCGAACCTGAGGGCGCGCGGCGGGTTGGTGCCGTCGCCATGGGCGAGGCTCCACTTGAGCAGACCGTTCCAGTCCGGCCCTCCGTCCTTCGACATCTCCGCTCGCCGGAAACCTCCTGCGCTGGTCTCGGATGGTGAAGCGAGAGACGAGCAGGCAAGTACACAGATGCGTTAGGATGAGACCGGTGGAGCTGCAGGGCTCCTCGTCTCCTTTTATGGGGCCCTAGCGGGGCGGTGGAGAAGTCAGCCGTGGCGTGGCGTCGTCGAGAGGGACCGTGCGCGCGCGGCGGCGGTGCCCGGACTCGATGTCCGGAGTGTTCCCGAACGTGCGCTGCGCTTCCGCGAGAAAAGGCAACCTGGGCCGTTTCGTGTCTGTGGATCAAATTTTGCAGGCCGCCTTCGCAGGCTTGGGAGTGTGGTTGGATAATGGGCTGGACGAGTTTATTCCCATCTGCGAACTCACCGCAAAGTATCATGGGCCGCCTGGAACCTGTACATGGGCCGGCTGTTTGGACCGATTGTTCTGGAGCTGCACAGCTGAGTACGCCGTACACCTCTCTGCTCACGACAGCTGACAAGCGCCTCCTCGAAGGATCGAACGATGGTGGCGGGAGGAAAACCCTGGAAAACCAACGGGAGGCCAAGAAGAAAATATTGAGCTGGGGGTCGCGATTTGAGCAAGAAAGTAAACCCAAACTGGAACAGAGTCGCGGCTGGACATGAGCTCCCAACTAATCCAACCATGGCGAAATGGAGCTCGCTGAAGCTCGATCAAAAGGCGAGGACGCGCCAACCATGTCAAGCTCAAAAAGAGGCGAAATCACGGGAAGAACATTTTCAATTTCTTTCCTAGTACTAACTAGCATCAACATTTCCATCACATATTCATACGTAGATACAGATTTGCACACTGGCTTCAGGTCTACCGAACACCTCCTATACTGCTACACCCACACACCAAGATACTAACATGATCACACACACCAAAAGCACAGCAATAGGCAGCCAGCAGCACATCCATCTTCTCCCTTGCTTGCTGCTTTCCTTCCCTACACTACAACAAATAGTGCCCGCTAACTCGATTACTGCCAGTTGCACCGCCCGCCGGAGTACCGCCGGTTGAGTAAACTCAGGCGCAGGTGGGGGCCGCCTGATGGTGATGCCTCCGCGGCGGCACGAGCACGAAGAGCGACTCGAGGTCCGGCGGCTGGAAGTACCCGCCCTTGGGCGGCTCGCGGCGTTTGCTGCCGCCGAGCTCGGGCACCGCCACCGCCTTCTTCCCCCGCGGCGCGTCTGGGCATGGAGGCACCACGGGGATGCGGCAGTCCTCGCGCCTCGGCGTCTGCCACCCCTCCTCGGTCGTCGTCCCCGGCGTCATCGTCGTCGGCCACGAGTCCTCGCCGTAGACCGCGTCCATCGTCGGAGCCTTGCCTTCTAGGAGAAGGTTTTTGAAACAGTCGCAGATGAACCAAGAACAAAGCAAGAGCAAGAAGCGAAGCGAGCGAGCACAGCGAAAGCATACGTCAGCGTGCGAGTAGAGCAGTAATATAGCGGTGCGTGGAACGCGGTGAGTGCACGGGCGGAGGGACGTCCAGAGGCGTCGCCGTGGAAGCGCCGATGGTTCCTCCATGACTTGTGGGGCGTCGAAGATGTGGGCTTCGTTGTCAGAGAGGGATGAGGTGCCTCGTCGCCGGTGCGGGAGCAGGTGGCCTGGCGGAGAGTTACGTGTCACCGATCGGCCACTGCGCGGGAAACGCGTCGGTCGAAAGTGGCGGAATGGTCTAGAGCTCACACGCGGATTCTTTGTGCCGTCGTCTCAACGTGCACGGAAATTAGGCTTGCTGACACTGTAGTCTACCCCGCGACGGTACTGAAGCGAGTCGACCAAAATTTGATCTTAGGATCCGTTTCGAACGCGGTTTTTTTCTACAAAATTAAATTGAGTCTGATAAAATTTCTGCATTTCAAATTATCAAGGTGTCGTTTGAATTCAATGAGATTTTAAAAATTCGAATAAAAATTATTCAATGCGGATCAAACAGTTGAGTTTTTAAAAAATTATAAAATCTTATAAACTTAGAATTATTTGAGATTCTCATAAATTTTCACTATTTAAACGGTTGAGATTTTAAAATTTAGATTATAAAATCTAATAATTCATCATCTAAATTATTGAATTCAAACAGGGCCAAATACTCGATCCAACGACGCAAAGAGAAGCCGGTAGCCTCGCTCGTGCCATCATCGCAGTGGATCCCAGGATAGAGCTGTCGTTCAAACACGGCCTCAAACATTGATTACTGGTTACTCTGGGAAGGGAGAGCCACGGACAGGTTTGGAAATGGTACGGTCTCAAGCATATCGCTTCGGGCCGTGGGCTCCCCAGCTCCCGGCACTCGCATTACGCAGGTTGTGGTGGACGAGGCGACACGTGGACCGTTGCCATTGCTGCGCCTGGAAAGTCAGTGCCAGCGTGGCGCGGGCGTCACGAAGCGTCTCCTCTTCGTGGCGCTGCGTCACAAACAGGCGCGTCTCTCTCGGCGGGCAGGCTGGCAGGCCGCAACGCCACTGCATGGCGCGGTCGGTAACTTCGCGCGCGGCCCGGCACGAAGTTAGTCGTGGGCCCTAGCCCATGAATTTGATGTGTTTTAATACCGTGAAAGAAAGTGAATTTGTATGCAACCATAACATACATCCACCTGTACATGGGAGATTTTTCATAATTTTTTAATTCTTAAATGTGATTTCAGGGATAATTTAAAATTTTCAATGCATTTTGACATGACACTTCACCTATGTTCTCATGCCGTTCGCAGGCTGGTCTTAGGCAAGCAGGATACGAATAACTCTTTTATTGAAAGCAATGTTGTTCCAACGATTACAAGCTTATACTAAAACAGTTCGGCGCAGTTATTACTACACACAAGTTACACAATTAGGAGCACTCCATGTCACAATAATATGTTGCCTTCCAATTGTCGAACAGCTGAATCATATTGCCACCAGGCACCAGCCAGGAAAAATGTTGCTGTGGGTCTCTTTGCCTTCGAAGTCAGCTCATTGCGAGACAATGTGGATTTTCTTCCTGTAGTACAATACTAATCCTTTCTATCGCAAACCTTCACAGATCATGTAGATCTCCCTCGAGCAGGAACGAGTCGCTTTGGGTCTCAATAGTGATACTTTCTTGAACTTCTCCTTGCAAAATTTGCCAAAACCTGCATTAATGTAGAGATTTCGAGTCAGTTTTAGCTAGTATGACTTTGTCATACTGTCAAGTGAAGTGAAATGATAGCTAAAATATAATCCATCTGTTCCTAAATTCTCTCTTAAGTAAAATAGCATGAAAACACTTTTAAGATCATTTACTGGTCCGACGTTATAGTTACCTGGCACGTCCTCATTCTCAAGAAATTTAATTACAAGGCTGCCTCCACGACGAAGAACACCATTCTCATCAGGATCAGGTTCTGTGGAGCTCTGATACTTCTCTATAGTCACAGTGTAGTCATATTCTTCTTTTAATTTTATCTTTCCTATTGCCAAAGAAAGAGCACGCATGCCCAACTCACACGATATAGCTTCATCTTTGGTTGTGATCCCAGAAACTGCTGGACACATGTCAGACAATATCACAGAGAATCCTCGTTCCTGTAAAGGATAATTTGGATTAATCAAACTAAGAATAACAGTGATGGCAAGATCATCTATATTCTGCTATTTCATGAATGAAGCAACTAATCCACCTCTTAGTTTCAATGGTAATCCTAGGGCCTAGGCAATACATCTGAAGAAAATAGGTACAAGGAGAAGTATTCGATCATATCAGGGAATAAAACCTGTGGCGACATTGCCCGAGCTTGCCGCTTCATCAGAGTCATGACATCTGAACAGAACGTCCTGACCCTCGAGTCGCAGTGAGCCGAGGGAACCTTCACCTTCTGCTCTGCAACAACCGTGCCGACAAATCAGACCAAACCACACATCCATTTCACCCGATCAATCGCACTAGCAAGCGGCAGCCACTGACCTTCACATCGACGCCGACGACCACGCCGCCCTTCTCAAGCGGACCAAGATTTTGACATGCCACCTGCACATGGCGCCGAGCGAGTCAACCACGGCTAGAAATGAAAGGACTGATAAGGTAAAGTGAGCTCGAGGAGAAAAAAAAAAAGCAGGTGACGGGGTAACCACCTGGAGCCACGCGCCGGGAGCGCAGCCGAGGTCGAGGACGGCGGCTCCCGGAGTGATGATCTTGTGCTGCTTCTGTATCTGAATCAGCTGCAGCGGCAACACACGCGGTTCCGATGAGACATACTGTAAGTTCCAGACAACCATCGGCGGAGCCGGCGAGAAGAGCGGGAGATGGAGAGGGCTAACCTTGAACGCGGAGCGCGCAACGTATCCGAGGCGCTGCGCGTCCCGGTAGAAGAAGTCGGCCGTGCCCCCGGCGCCGCTCATGGCTGCCGCGTTCGACGGCGGCGATGGAATTCGCTAGGGTTTTAGCGCGCTCGAGTGTATTTTAGCCCATTCTAACGAGCGGGCTTCGCAGTGTGCGCGGTCACGTGGATGGGCTGGTTTGTGTTGAGCGCTTCCCCCGTGCAAGCCCGCTGCAGCAAAGGTTGCCGTGGCCGCCCTCCACGCAGTGGAACGGGTCCTGAGCTCGTCACTCGTCAGTGGACGGTCCAGCACGGACCCGTGGGCCACAGTAAATAGGCTTAAACCAAATACAAACCTCCGGTTATAAATACATAGCCAATTTTGATTTTACTGTTCATACTTTGATTAATTATAGCTTTTAAAATATTTAATTTATTAACTTATAAATAACTTCATAAAATTTGTCATTGTATATACTTTTAAAACGTGTATTTTTAATATCCATATGTTAAATTTTTTTAGAAAAAACGAGCGGTCAAACAATTAGTAACAAGTATTTGAAAGAGGTTTGTAAATGTTGCTCTCCGTGCCAGGTTTTCTTGACAACCGAGCCCATCAGCAAAGCAAGGTGCGCACTCCGCTAGCGCGCGCCGCGCTCTCCTGAAAAGGCTGCCGCGCCACCGTCCAAACGAAACTGACGACGCCATGCGAGTACGCGACGTGGGCCGTGTGCGGCGGGCGGCGCCTGCGCTTGTCCCGACCCGACCCGACCCCGGGGCGCTCACCCTCAACTGGAGCGCGCACAAACACACAAACACACTACGCCGCCCGCCCGCCTGTCCGCCGGTGACTTGAGCCGCGTGCTTCGGGGCCAGTAGCCGCGTTGCTCATCGGGTCAATGCAACCACTCCATGCCACGCGACGCGACGATATCTCGGTTGAGGTCACGGTGGCGATCCGATATCCTCCTGTCGCCGGGCGGTCAATTCCTACTCCCCGCGCCATCATCTCCCTGGCAGCGGCAATGCTCGTCCAACCGAACAAGGAGGTGGCGCCAAGCGCCGGTTCAGCGCTTCTAGGTGTGAGGACGGTCGCCAGTGTCCTCGTGACGTCGCCACTGCCGACGCAAAGAGCCAGCCGGTCGAGAGAACTAGCAAAGGCTGGTCTGGACGTACGGGCCGACCATCACCTAGTACGACGACTCGCTCACCGGTGAGGAGCACAAGCTCATCGAACTGGGAATGCGAAATTTGCTGAGAGAAATATGGTGAAGGGAAACAACTCTGGAGAACATCTGATGAACATTTGTGGAGAGATCATGCTACAAGTTCACCTGCACTTTAGCCTCTGTCTGAAGACTCTGAACTCAGTCATTTGTGGAGAGATCACGCGTACAAGTTCACCGGCACTTTAGCCTCTCCTGAGGCTCTATTTGTTTGTTTGACATGAAATTTTTAAGCTTTTAAAAAAATTTATTAGTGGTTAGTTAAAAATTTGATTGTTAAAAATTAGATGTTGACTTTTATAATATATATTTAGCTTTTTTAACATTAAAAACTAAAAAAGTAATTTTCAATGCGCTTTTCAGTTTTTAAGTTTATTTTTGCAAAAGTTAGCTTTTTAATATTTCAAAAGCGAGTTTTTTAAAATTTTATTTATTTCAGCTTCTTAATTTTTGCTTTCAGTTAAAAAAAAACTAGCTAAAAAACTTGAAAAAAAAAAACCAATCGATAGTCAACAGCTCATCCGGCAAGTGCAATGGGCACTTGATCGAAGCCACCGGATGAGCACGCCGTCGGCGTCGGGTCAACCCCTCAGCAATCTGTCCGTCTAGGGAGCGACAAGGAGTAGGACCCGTATGGAAGTACTAGTATGACCCAGCGCAATTTTTTAGTAGATGGATCCAAAAACGACAGGCGATGACGCGCAACTAACCCACCGAGCAAAGGAAAAACAGAGGGCCCGAGCGAGCGGAGCACATGGAGCTCCTTGCCTGCGATTTCAAGAGAGACAATGACGCCTGACGCGCGATCGCATCCTTATGACAGACATTAATTGCAGGCTTCACCGACGTTCTCTGCTCGATATGGGGCGGACGTTATCCGTCTGTTCTCCGGAATAATACTCCTTAATCCGTCTAAGGCCGTTCGAACGGATTTTGTAAAATCTGCCTTGTACAGCAACAGCTATGCGTATGAATGTGGAGACATAACCGAAGTGTCAGTGATGACTTCTCGGCGAAGAGATCCACACGTACTAGCAGTATGCTTCCGTGCGGTAAAGAATTTGATATCAAGACGATTTGCAGTTTTTATCGAAAGGGAAATCAAAACTTTAAAATGGTGGGGCAGTGTTGAAGGTTTGAAACTTTGCCATACGTTCGGATGCAACCATGTGATGTGCCCCTTCCGTCCGAGACTCCGAGTGCGCGCTTGGTATCGGCGTCGGTGCAAAACGAGTTGTCAACTTCACACCGACTACGGGATCACGCGCACGCAGCTCGTCGCGCCACCAAAGTCGCGTAAAGCCGAGTTGGGTTTCCACGCTCCTGGTGATTGGGAATGTATCTCCAATCCGTTGCCTTTTGTTTCCACTTTCCGTCGACGCGGATCGCAAAAGACCCAGGCCAAGCCGGTGGGGATCGACGCAGAGTAACTCTAGGGCGGGGCTTCGAAACGGGAGGTAGAAAAGGCGACAAATTCATGAAGGCTTCTTCCCTTTGTCTGGACTCTGGAGACGAGCTCGCCCTTCTGCTTGGCTCGGCATCTCCTGAGTTCCTGACCATCTCCTCCTCTGGTTGTATTTTTCTCGCTGTGAATTTAGGGACGGTACAAATATTCTCTCCCAAGTCCCAACATAGCGCTACGAGCTGGCGACCGAGCCGCAGTTCCTCAGCTATAGCTATAGTACGTTCACGGTTTCGGCTCGATTTCAGGGACGCCGGCAATGGCAAGGCCCTGGTGGTCTGTTCAACAGAACGTCGCAGGCCCACCGGGACAAAAACAGATCATGGAAGCGCCGTGCATGATCCGCGTATGGGATCCTCGTGCTGCAGTCACGCGATCCAGACCATAGCCAAACGTACTCTGTACTGCTGGTACTCACATCGGTAATTTCGAATCGGGCTCTTTTAAAAATTAGGGTTCTCAGATCTAGTACCCGAGATTTGCACCGAAATTTCGAGTACCCATCATTTTAGATACCCAGAATTTCGGGGTCGAGTTTCGGATAATCCGTTTTACTCGAATGATACGCTTGCACAGAGATGTAGGGAGCGGCACCGTTATCTAGTGGCCGTGGTGGTTGCGAGGTGGCTGCCACCTCCGGCTCCAAGAATCGCCAAGCATGGGGCGAGCTAGGCAGCAGATGAGGCACTGGGTCTGTGAGCGGTCGTCGAGGTCGCGAGGGTCGACAAGGCGTTGGTCAGCCGAGGTCACCGAGGTTGTGCAGGTTGTGCGGTCGCTGCGGCGGGGCGCCGACACGGTAGGTTGCTGGTGTAGACTGCTCTGGAAAGCGTAGAGGGATGCTGGTCGTCGACCATCGAGAGCACTAAGCGGCGCGCCGGTCCGACGAGGTGAGCGGTGGTCGCCTGGCTGCCTGTGTGGGGTTGCAACGGGTGACCTGAACTGAGAGACGAACAGAGTACTGCATAGGTGATGGGTCAACAGGTTGATTTTAGCCAGGTTAGTTGTTGGGCTGAAACTATTATAGACCAAATTATTTTGGGTAATTAGTTTTCAGTACTGGAGGCATCAACACGAATGCATCCAAAATTTGTTCAAATTTTCGATATCCCAACCGGAAAATATATCTCGAGTTTCGAGTCTCGGATTTACAGATTCGGTTTAAAGTTTTTCGGGTTCGGTCTTCGGTTCAGAGTTTTACACCCGGAGCGAGCTGGTACCACGCTACGTACGGGTCTGTCTAACAGCCGAGACGTCAGGTCAAGGCGTTACAGCTACGCGCGCGGGAGTATGTGCTGCATGGGAACAAAAACCCGTGTTGAGATCGAGTTTCGTTTCGCTGCTGGAACTTGGAAGACGGCGATGAGGCCTCCCATGGCCTGTACGACTGCTATCAGCGAGGTTAACCCCTTTCGAAGATAGGAGTAGGACTAGATATGGCCTAGCGCATGCTCCGGCGTTTACCTTTACGAGGTTGCAACAACCCTGGTGACCTACTTACCTAACCTGGAGCTGACCAGCGACGTCGTTAATGATTGAGCTCAGCAGCAACAGCAGCAGACAGCAGTAAATCATCAGCTCAAAGTTGACTTGCATACTCTACTCGCCGGTGAATCATGGTTCGAAGTAGAAACCACCCGGAGCGGCGGAGACGGAGCAGTGGAGCCGAAGCCAGCCCCGCTGGAGTCCGGAGAGAGCGCGTGGTAGTGCTACGTTATCACGCGCGCGAGTGCGGCCAAGGAAACCGTTAGCGATGGACGCCGATGCGCGACGGGCTGGGGCTGCTCCTGCTCATCCACCAACCCCGCACCGGGGACCGGCGAGCTACGCTACGCTGCCCTGGCTGCAGTACGACGAGCCCGTCCGTCGCCATCGCGCATTCACGCCCCAGGGGACGGACGCGGACACGCACCAACCCGACCTAACCAAATCTCGGCCCAGCGAGCCAGCCAGAATTCCCTTCGGAAACGGCGCGCCGTCCAGTCTGTCGCGTCCGCGCTCGTCGCCCCGGGCGCCCGGTAGCGACATCTCGCCGCGCGCGTAGTACGTGCCGAGGACGCGCGCCGGCCGCCGGCATCGCACGTTCTCTCCTGCCCCTCTGGACCGACTGACGGACGGACGGACTGGCGATGCCAGTTTACACCGCCGCGGCGCGGATAAGAAAATCCTTGTACTGCGGGCAGGCACTACTGTGCGCCACGTTCGCCGTTCCCATTTAAGTCGTTTTTGGCAGGTCCGGCGCCGTTACAGTGCGAGGCGTATCGCGATCGAACTGTGCATCCGTCGGGCACTCTCTCGTGCCACCATGACCCGGTTCACGCGCGCCGGCGTGCGCGCATGCGTCACGCACGCGCAGTGAAGAAGAGGGGATGGGCAGCGCTGGAACGAGAGGAACCAGCGGATGATGAGCTGCGTTGGAGCGCGGGGCGCGAGGGCCCGGCCCCGGCGACCAGCGCGTGTGAACGACGGGCGGAACGGCGGGCGCGATCAATTTGGTGGAGGCCGGCGATGGCGATCGGGTGGAGGTGGTGGTGGTGGTGCTGCTGGGAGGACGGGACGTCATGCCGGGCGCACGGAGAGTTATGGTGGGTCGCCGTGGTGGATGCCGCAGCAGAGCGCTGAGGGATCCGAGGAGCGCCTCTGCAGGCTGTGCCTCCTTGTTTGCACTACGTACAAAACATTCTTTTACCACTGACAAATCCATGCGTTTTGCTTTCGTTAATTGACGTCTAAGCCAATGAGCCCATGGCATGTCACGGCGATAAGCAATGCGTGTGTGCCCCCCATGCCGCGCCGGGATTGACGAACAGGAGTCACCGTACCCAAAAGGCCCAAATAGCTATACCGACAGTGTTAGCAGCTGCGTGGCCCGGGATGAAAAGGTGAGATTGCAGCCCTATTTCTGGTTAATCTGGTCCAGTCTAGTCTGCGTGGCACATCAATCACCGGAAAAAGGCGGTGCAGCTCGGGAAACACAGGACCGGATCCAATAATCGTCGAGACGGATAGGCATGTGCGACACGCGAGTAGCGATGGTTGGAATCGACCGTAGCAAAGCGAGCGGTGACCGTGTGATGGACACTCAGCCTTCGTTATGTTTGTGTCGTCCAAGCGTGCGCTATTCACATAAGGACACTATGTGACACAAGCTAATTAGACACCACGTTTTGTGGGCGCCTCTCATTCAAACCTGGCGCTGGCACCGGGACTTTAACGCCGGACTATGTAGGAGTAGCCGGCTTGGTTAGGGAGACGATAACGTACTGTGCCGTGGACCAGTCGACTTCACTCGCGCCGCCGGCGGTAGCAGAGACCGCGACTTGCGATGGACTCAAAGGGATCGGTCTGAGGCGGGCACCCCACCGCCGTCCACGGCGAGCGACGTACGAACACGAATGGTCCAGCGCTTTTGGTCTCTCTCACCGCTGCCGCGACGTGCGCGAGCGTCCTCCGCGCCCCTGCGACCTGGGCCGCCCGCTCCGTCGTCCCAGCGGCAGAATCATGGCGGTGCCGGGCCGTTCGGATGATGGAGAGGAACGGGGGCGGGGGCACGGCGAGGCGAGGCGTGGAAACTGAAAAGGCCGGACCGAATGATGCGCCAAATCATGGATGGGGCGACGCCGCCATGATTCGGTGCAGTTTCAGCTCCTTTAACAAAGATGGCTACTGAACGTTTAGGTCTCTCTCTTTGTGTTTATCCCGCGATTAATGACGCCGATCATTTTGAGATTTACCACGTAGTATATCGTCGTATTCATAGGGCATGTTTTTAAAAACAAAAATTTATAGAATTTTTTAAACGTGCACGGAAATCTCGCGCGCGCCAATAAATAAATCGCCAGCCCTTTTTCTTTCACTCGACAAGGCCGCGGCACACGCAATCAAGTAGGAGTACCGCTGCTCCTCCCTCATCCGAATACGGCCAGATAGAGTAGAGTTACTAGAAAGAAAAAGAAGAAAAAAAGGAAAAAGAGAAAGTCCCAGCTGCAACAGACGGCACGAGCAGGAGCAAAGAAGACCGCTACCGCCTCACACCGATTCACCGGCCCCGGCACCATCAACTGCTAAATCCGGCAATTAATCGCGCATTTCCTAATCCTTCCTCCCCGTTTATAATTATTGTCGTCACCTGACCGACGCTAGACTCGCGAGTAGATTACCGTCGCGCCATTACTTCGCTCCGCCTCGCGCCACACCATAAATAGCGGAGTCCCGCCCTGCTCCCACAGCACTCCGCCAGGGAAAGTCGACGCCGCCTGCCCAGCCCACCACTTCCCGTGCTGCGCTGCTCGCCGCCCCCATTGCGTGCGTCGCGTCCTGCTGCAGCCGGCAAGTGCACCGAGCAGAGGGGAGACGAGTGATGGCCGCAATGCCGGCGCTGTTCCTACTGGCCGTAGTGGCGGTCGTGTTCAGGGCCGTCCCCGCCGCCGCCCGCATTCCCGGCGTGTACACCGGCGGCGCCTGGCAGAGCGCGCACGCCACGTTCTACGGCGGCAGCGACGCCTCCGGCACCATGGGTACGGCACTTCGTGTTTCTTTTGCATTTCTTCTCGCCGACGAACCGCAAAACGGAACGAAGAAACTGAAGAGCCACGACCACCGACTCTGTGCTCGTTGTTGTCGCAGGCGGCGCTTGCGGGTACGGCAACCTTTACAGCCAAGGCTACGGCGTGAACAACGCGGCGCTGAGCACGGCGCTGTTCAACTCGGGGCAGAGCTGCGGCGCGTGCTTCGAGCTCAAGTGCGAGAACCAGCCGGGGTGGCGGTGGTGCCATCCGGGGAGCCCGACCATCCACGTGACCGCGACCAACTTCTGCCCGCCCAACTACGCGCTCCCCTCCGACGACGGCGGCTGGTGCAACCCACCGCGACCGCACTTCGACCTCGCCATGCCCATGTTCCTCCACATCGCCGAGTACCGCGCCGGCATCGTCCCCGTCTCCTACCGCCGGTACGTCCGTCAACCGTCCCGTCCCGTCCCGTGCCATGACCTCTCGTCGCCACTGCTCCTATAGTACGGGTAGGGGCCATGCGCCTGCGTTGGGGACCGTGCGAGTCGTAGGGGTGGTGGGGAACCCTAAACGACATTCGCCTGGCCATTGGAGGGAGGGCGAGGGCTGACGCAGAGCAGGGGTTTGTTTGTGCTCCTCTGCATTCAAGATTCCTCTCACCTCGCGTCTTTTGAGACAGCGGCGGCGTGATGACGCGTTCCGTCGTTGTCTTCTCGCCCAGTTCCGTAACGTCCGCGTCCGTCCGCCTGCACCGGTATGAATTCGGCTGCACGTCACGGCGATTCATTTCTCGTCGCATGGATCACGGCCGGTGAATTATATCACGGCGCCTTCCACCGGACCGTGCGCGAAAAAAAAAAAAACTGCTACCACTAAAAATCATTGGGCACCACTACTAGTAGGAAACCGAAACGACGAAACCTGCCGTTCTGTAGTGTTACCATACGTGCTAAAGTTTGGTTTGGTACGAAGCTGGAAATGGAGGCAACACTGCAGCTAGCCAGCGAGTGCTGCTTCTTTCGCGATAACAGCCCCCTTTTTAGATTGGTTTCAGTTCATCTCTCTGCCCAGTTTGCCTTGTACGTTAGATCTGTGGTTAAGCCGTTGTCGTTGTGAATTTGTAGTTTCAGTGCATCCTCCGAGCGTCTGTTTGGAAGAGTTTTGCAGTTGCTTTTACTTTGATTTATAGAGCATAAGCTGAAGAAAAAAAAACTATAAACCAATGAAGCCACAAAAACTAAAAAAAAACTGGCTTAGAAGCCGTGCCAAACGGCCTCTAAGTCCTCCACACCGGCACGTCACATGTCATGGTTAAGGACGCGGGTGATGAACTTTCTTCCGGTACCACCAGGAGAGCCAGCCTTCTTGTTCGGACCCTTCCTAGTAACAGGAACTTGGTCGTGCTATTTCGCCCCGATCCAATCAACCTGCCCTTTGTGCTTTAGCGGTAAAACAACACTGTTTTGAGAACCACGAAACAATTGATTGAGCGAGGAGACAAGCACACGGGAAAGAAACATCAAAAGGCCCAGAGAAGCCTCCACACCACCACGGTGGAGGACGACACGGAACTGTAGAGCTGCATGGCACACGCTTTTTTTCCCCCTCACTTTGGCGTCTGGGGGACGGCCGGACACACCCGTGATTCCGGCCGTACTGTGTCGTCGTCGCCGCTTCGCTTCGCTGCTGCTGCCGCAGTCCCTGCCGCTTATAATTTAAAAAAAACTAGTATAGTATTTTTTTTTCCTTTTCATTTTCTCGTCCTACGATCCACCAGTCCCTGCCGCAGGCAGGTCGTCCTGACTCTCTGCAAAAATGGCTATACTAGCTTGCCCTTCGTTCCTTCCGGCCCTGGTCCCGGTCACAGCCTGTAAAGCGCAAGGGCCATTTTGTCCTTCCGTCCTGCCGCTCGACCATTACACGCGTGATACCGTGGTCCTGGACCGTGTCTGCAAACTCACCCTACTGCACCCTCCTAACAAGGGCTGTCCTGTCCAGCTGTCCTTGCTTTCCACAGCAGCGAGTACTAGTGCTACTGACTGGTATTCCCAGTTCTGCCCATGCGAAATGCGAATCAGGAATGGATCATGCAGTAGGAAATGCTCCGTTAATACTACAGTATAATTACTTATATATATTTACTTTTATCGAAGCAATTATTACCTTCCAATAAAAATGATTTTGTGATGCGTGTCGCAGGGTGCCGTGCCGCAAGTCCGGCGGGATCCGGTTCACCATCAACGGGTTCCGGTACTTCAACCTGGTGCTGATCACGAACGTGGCGGGCGCGGGGGACATCGTGCGCGCGAGCGTGAAGGCGTCGGGCACCGGGTGGATGCCGATGTCGCGGAACTGGGGCCAGAACTGGCAGTCCAACGCCATCCTCGTCGGCCAGGCGCTCTCCTTCCGCGTCACCGGCAGCGACCGCCGCACCTCCACCTCCTGGAAGGCGGCCCCGGGGAACTGGCAGTTCGGACAGACCTTCGAGGGCAAGAATTTCAGGGTCTGATCTTGACAGGTCGTCGCCGGCGAGCAACGAGAAGAAGTCTGTCTTAAAGAAGCTCTTCGTATACGTAATTACTACTGCTAGCAGTATAGTCGTTCGTTCTACCTCTAAGCTTTGTTCATTCAGGGTGGGAGTGTCCGGTGAAGTCCGTGTCTTCCCGCCGTAATTCGAGTCAGGTCCTCGCGGGGTTTTATCCTGAACCAGGGGCAAAAGGGCTGATTAAGTCAGTATCCTAGTACTACTCCATTGTGTGACGGATTCTGTTTAAGGCTTGGTGTTTGTTTGGGGGTCTGATCTGAGGATGGAGAGAGGTGAGTGAGTTGTGAGAGTGGCTGAAGTGGCTGCCAAGCTGCAGCTTAAAACTGGGTGGGCGGTGAGTGTAGCCCGCAGCTGCTTGTTGGGTTCTCGTGTCCAGTGTCGTTCGTCTCCATGACACGACGTGTTATGTTGATTGATTTTAAGAAAAATATTACTATCAGTTGTGTCACTGCGCTGGTCTCTGCATGATCATGACTGGCGACGGTTCGTGCCCGGCTCCTTTGCGTGATTGGTGGATGGCAAGCCGAGCTGAAAATACGTGAAAGGGATAAAACCGAAAGCGAAAGCGCTGCTGCGACCGCGAGCGAGCAAGCTCCGGCTTTGGGGTGTGCGTGTTCGGTCGCCGAGTTCGTGATGGCGACGGCGCCACCGACCGTGCCAGTTCGAGACACGGCTGAGGGCGTGACGCTGCCGGCCGGCCTCTGGTGGCGCTGCCTTCTTGATGAGTTCCTTCGGAGACGGGAGTTACGCGTCTACGTCGTCGTGGGGATGGCGAGGAAGTCAAATGCGTCACTGTTCCATGAGACCACGGCGGATGAGGTCGTTGCCATCAGGCGCCATGGTGGGGACGAAATCAGCGGCGCGAAGGTAGGAGACGGTGATCGCCGTTGTCGCTGATGCTACCTGACCGATGAAATGTGATCTGGTAGGTGGCTGTGACATCTTAGCGATCCTCTCGCCTGCGATTTCGTTTGTCAAGACACCCGTCAGCATCACATGATTGGTATGTCACTGCTGCATAACAGTCGACACCACTCAGGTACTCCGTATGACGCACTTGACATGTACGCAGGTTGAAACCTGGAACAGACTTGAATACAGTAGTTAGCTGCTTGCAAACCAACAGGAGAACATTTGAACTTGTGAACACGAGCTTGCCGTTGATGCCATGAGTTTTGACATACAAATCCATCCATAGCCAGGCCGTAAGCTTAACAGCTCATGATACACGATACGGAAACAAAATACATGCTGCCAAAAGCCTGATTACCTTCAATATACACAGCATATTTACAAGCTAAATGCAAGCAACTAACAAGGTGATCAAACAACGCTTTGCTAACGAGAATGAATCAATGGCTTCGGGTTCGAACCACTCTCCTTCGTGCCTCCCAGGCTTTTCCGGCGAGGTTTGCGACTGCTCTTGCTAGCACTCACAGCAGGTGCCTGTTTGGTTCCACCCTTGGACTCTTGGCGCTTCTCTGCTTCATTAGAGTCCCGAAGCTCTTCTAGAATAGTGACCACAGCATCCATCGAAGGCCTCATCTTAGCATCGTAGGACAGGCATTCAAGAGCAAGGGCAGCAATTGTTTGCGCCCCACTGAGGGAGTATTGACCTTCTAGCCTGGTATCGAGGACACGAAATATCTTGCGCTTATGTGTGAGATAAGGTCGAGCCCACTCCACAAGATTGTGCTCCCCCTGGGGTCTATTTTTGTCAATGGAACGACGACCTGACAGCATCTCCAGGAGCACTACCCCAAAGCTATAGATGTCGCTCTTTGCAGTAAGGTGACCTGAAATCATAACATCAATCAAAAGAAACCCATATCAATGAATAGGCTGCTGGCACAAGGTTAAAAACGGTTGCTGATCACCTAGAGAAAAGCATCACAAAACATTCAAATCAAATATCAAAGCCCACAAATGAGGCAAATTCAAAAGATAAACACTAAACACACATCATGACAAAGTGGTAAAAAAGGCAAGCACCACATTGACCTTACATTATTTCCTCATTCCATTGCATGCAAAGCCATGATATTGAATGCATTTCTAAAGAATGCATTGCAGCTAGTTAATAGAATGATACAGAAGACAACAAAAAATTTGACATGTCTAAAGCAGGAGAATCAGTATTTCAATTATGCCCGGCTGCAGGTATTTAAAGTTCAACACTAGCCAGTTTTGTTATAAATGTAGTTTCTAGACCGGGATAAGAATTTGTAATTACGCAGAGGCCAGAAACAATAAAGAATCTAAGAAAATTTAGAAGCCATTCTACCCAGAGCTGCACTTCACAGGTTACCTGTTGAAAGATATTCTGGAGCAGCATAACCATATGTGCCCATTACCCTTGTAGACACATGGCTCTTCTCACCATCAGGACCATCCTTTGCCAATCCAAAATCAGAGAGTTTTGCAGAATAGTCCTGCAAATTAACATGATGCCTCCATTTCAGTGTGGCACACAAACGTTGAAGTTAAGTACACTGCATTAGATATACACTAGAACTAACTGTGTCAAGAAGAATGTTGGAAGTCTTAAAATCTCGGTATATGACTTTTGCTTCTGCACTGTGAAGGTAAGCTAGTCCTTTTGCAGCTCCAAGTGCAACCTTCATTCTTAGGTTCCATGAAAGAGGTTGAAAGTATGATCCTCCTACATCAAGGAGCGTAGCAATTTACGAATGCGAACATATACCACCTAAGTATTGTATGCAGTATGAACCAGATAAAGGAGAGAAGTAACCCTAGATTCTGAATCTACTCACTCCTAAACAGATGATTTTCCAAGCTCCCACGGGGCATGAACTCATATACAAGCAGTCGATGCTCATCCTCCACACAGTACCCAATTAGCTTGACAAGGTTAGGATGACAGAACTGACCCAGGTAATTAACCTCCGCCTATAAAGGGAATAACTATCTATGTTAGTAAAACCACAAGGAAATGAATACATCCGAACATGCAACCAGGGCCAGCAAATAAAGGCTGGGAGTTAAAAAGGAAACTTCAAAAAAAAAAAATTCAATCATTAGTGTGAGTGATTTAAAAAAATAGAAAAGTATTGTACTCACCAACCACTCACGGTGCCCTTGCAAACCTTCCTGGTTGAGTCTTTTCACAGCAACAGCAATCCCAGTGCCAGGTTTGCAAGCTGATAATGTATTCTCATCAATCCATCCTTTATAAACAGATCCAAATCCTCCTTCACCTAGGACACTATCGGGACGGAAGTTCCTTGTGGCTGCCTTGAGATTGTTAAAGCTGAAGACCTTAACATTGGCAGATTGCAGGATCTCACATTCAGTCTTTGCGGTTGGGGGCATGGAGACCGAAGAAGCTCGACTACTAAAGCCACTAAGCCTGCTTCCATCCTTACCACCACTCCTTGAGAATATTCCTGCAGACCGTGATTTGGTCAAAATTGTGACGAATGAAACATATAAACCCCAAACATCATATGCACAATAAAAATATGCAGAAGAATAACTTTGCGTTGATCCAGCACGGCTAGGGGTGACAGAAGGGCTCAGCCCACGAACCCTTTCACAAACTAAATCGGCCCTTATTAAATTTTAGTTCGATTTCTTCGGCCCACTTTCACCCCTAAACATGGCCCATAATTTGATCGTCATTATCCAGAAGGGATAGACAATTTGATAATTTTTTAAAAACGATTATGCACGGTACAAGGAATTGATTACATTCATTGAATGGACAGATACCACTAGTAACAAATTGATTCACACTCCATAAAGTTCTCTAGAAAAGTGTTCTAGCTGCGGGACAAGGTACATAGAATGGCTATGACGTATGGAAGCAGAGGATTTCAGTGCCATGGACTAGATTGAGAGATAATTATGAAATTTAGGATGCAGCATGTGTTGAAGTGATTTGCAAAGAGTTTTTTATTTTCATTAAGTGCGTCCATGCATGCACTAGTAACGTAAGTAGGAAATATTTGATATACCTACTATCAATTAATGGATGCTTATATTTTATTAGCTTATATAGTCAACGACCTTTGTAACGGAGTATACACCAAGATTTTTGTACACTAGACCTCCTCTCAATCAAACTCGATTTGGTAGGATTGATTTTCTGTATGTTGCATAAGGTAACAGGACAGACATAAATTGTCATACAAGAGGAGACAATGAAAGAATCCAATGATGCACCCATCACTAACTGCTGAAAAAATGTAACAGTATACAAGGACTCTGGGAAGGAAACAAAGCTAACAAGAGGAATCAATTCAAAATTTGAATAACATAGTACCGTATCGGATCCAGTTAAACAACGATTTTGGGTTGGAAACAGCTGAGAAGAAAACCTTTGTATTCTTTGTATTATTTCTAATCTCATATCAATGTTATGAATTAGAAACACAAATAAGAATACAACAACCTCTAAAATATTCTTTCTTACAAGTCATCATCTAAATTCACATAGTATATATGCTGCAAAGG
>BCLG01000927.1:70787-86964 GCA_001602295.1 Zoysia matrella
AAAACCGATGCAGCGACGAAGCCCGATCCACGAATCGAATCAACAGCCCCCCCCCCCCCCCCCCCCCCCCCCCCCCCCCCCCCCCCCCACCCCACACACACACACACACACACACAAACACCCTCGGGACCGCGCCAAGAGCAAGGGGCTAGGGTTTAGGGAAAGGGAAGCCGCTTCGGCCAGCGAAGCGGAGGGCGGACGGATGGAGACGAGCGTTTGCCGGTGGCGCGGTGGACCGGAGGTGGTGGAGGTGCTCTTGAGAAACGAGAGGTGGCAGTGGCCGAAGCAAGCGGAGCGGAGCAGAGGCAGTTTTAATGGCGGGCAAGGGAAGCGTGTGTTACCGGGGCAACGCAAAGCCAGCCGCCGTGGCATCCACCTCCGGTTCTGCTGCCTCCTGGGGAAAGGGAAGTTGGGGCGCGGTCGGGAAGGTACGATGCCTCGTGAGAGGCTGTCGGGTGGACCCCACCGTTGGGACTGCTGCTTTTACCGCCTCACCTCACGGTAAAAGTACGGCTCCGGCCGTTATTAAGGCCGGCACTAGCCCAAATGGCCGTTCGGCCTGGAATGCTCGAGTCGAGCGCTTAGCGGCCCAGGCAAGGAGGTCCGGCCTGGCTTGCTGTTGGATCACTTTCATGGCCCAGGCCCATGATGAGCACCCCAATGGAAGGAACGTGGTTGCCTGGTTGGCGGATGTGTTAGAAACCACGCAACGTTACAATGCAAGCAGATGAGGTACCAAAAAGACTATTTTCTGCTTGTATTTAGACTCTACCCCAACTTTTAAGAGGCCACTTTAACAGTTGTGTTCCAAAAAACTATAACAATTTTTATTATGTATTTTTTATATGCTGACCTTCAAAAAATATATGTTTATATGCTCAATCTAGTTTGAATATATAAAACTTATATCATTTTTTATTATGTATATTTATATGCACCTTATAAGTAATGAACATCGTCAAAATAGTACCAAAAAATGATGTGACTCTCCTTTCGCGTCCTCTCACTTTCGACGTCCATCAAAATAGATCTTTAGCACGCATGCACGACCATCTCTTTTAAAATATGTATGTACCTTTATGGTTGCAAATAATGATGAGAGACTACACCAACACATACACTCGCTAAGTCATCTTAACCTTTTTGTCAACAATCATTGACCTTACACATGAAGAATAATCTTAATATCATACTTGATTTAACAGTTTCAACAGATATATATTTATATATTCAAAGATATGTAAATTGCCAATGACTAGTTGGATATCAGATGTGATATAAATAGTAAAATATATGCAATTATGGTTTAGAAATATCTACGCATATTCCAAATTGAATGTATGTGAATGGTTTTCTTATGAATTATCAGTTAATATGCTAAAGTTATACAAAATAATTAACTATTGTTGTGCACTATAAGTTATCTATTTCACAGGAGTGAAAAATTTTATAAAGTTATGTGGACTAAAGTTCGTACTGGTATATGAGTAACAATAAGCTCATAGAACTTGAAGTCTATCTTACGACGTTTGAAGATACTTTTTTTGTTCCTAAATTCTTGATATTTTTTACTATTACAATTCAAGACAATTTTGACTTTTAGACATCACATTTTAATCATTCATCTTTTTAAAACCTTTTTTAAAAATATAAAAATAAATTAGTCATGTTTAAACAATCTCTTATGCTAAAAATAATCACAATAAATAAATTATATTTTTAACAAATTTTTTAAATAAAACAGAGAATCAAATATGACATTTAAAATTAAAAAGTGTAAAGAATTTAGGGACAGAAGTAATACGTACTAGGAGTAATAAGATTTGATTGAACAATATTTTGAAGTTCACAACACATTTTTCCATCAGTGTGTTTGAACTTTGAAGTAAGCTTACGGAGTAGCTTGTGTTGAACGCCTACTCGCCTACCAAATCCTGCAACCGGGCCCGACCGCGCTCACTCCTGGCCCAGAAACGCAGGGGAACGGCTGGCCGAGCAGCGGGTAGACTCGACACCGGCCGGCGAGATGACGGCTCTCTCCGCCGTCGCCGGCTTCCTACCTGCGTCCCTCTCGCTTACCCTTCTCTTCACCGCGCTGGTAGTCCCCTTCTCCCAAACCCTGGCCCTTCTTCCCCTCCACCACTTACTTTCTCGTCGCCCCGATGCTCACGCCATCGCTACCTCCCTTGCGCAGGTTGTCATCCTGGTGCTAGGCGTCGCCGCCGTCTTCTTCGAGCACATCCGCAAGATCGGATGCATGCACTCGTAAGTATCTTCAGTATTCCTGTCCCATCGTTTTCGTTTCCTTCGTGATCTACGCGTGCTGTTTGACTAGTGCACCGTTCTGGATCTCGGCCGCAGGCTGGAGAGGTCCGCCGTCTTGGATACCTTCTTCGAGGACCCCAACTCGCTTAAAAAGGTAAGTGTTACTAATTGTTTCTGTTGACTTGTATGCTTGTGGGGTGCACCCTAGATGTTAGTAACATTCATTTGCTTGTGTTAAATCTTCCAGGTTCCCTGCCCCTCAATTTTTGATCCTCCTGAGAAATACATTTCGTTGATAGTACCTGCTTACAACGAGGAGCATAGACTCCCCGAGGCTCTTACTGAAACACTCAAGTAAGCCTAATTCTGAGCATTTCCTGTTCTAGTTGCTCTGATTAGCACATTTTGTTTGAACAGCGGATACAACAGTGATATACTGGAGTAGTTATTATTCCTGAACAGTTGTATTTTGGTACTGTAATGTTTAGTTTGTTATGTAATATTAATTTGTTCTTTTCTCTCCCTACCAGCTACCTGAAACGACGCTCAGCTGCAGACAAGTCCTTTTCTTATGAGGTTTGTGGAAATTGAGAACAAAAACAATCAATCGTATTCATTTTTCCGTTTCTTGATCACCTGCGTACTTAAGCATTTTCTTCCAGAACCATTTATTTCAAACCTGTATTTTGATTGTATCAATGGTAAAGTTTTTCTTTAATCAATTTTATCAAGGTTTTGATTGTTGATGATGGAAGTACTGACCACACCTCTAAGGTCGCCTTCAATTTTGTAAAACAATACAAGATTGACAATGTTAGAGTTCTTCTACTTGGAAGAAATCATGGGAAAGGGGAAGCAGTCAGAAAAGTGGGTATCGAATTTCCACCATATCCCTTGGGTTTCAAATAACTAGTACTAATTGGTGCTTTCTATTTTGCTTCTGTGGAAGCAATCTAATAGGGCATGCTCCATTCTCGTGGTGAACTACTACTCATGCTTGATGCTGATGGGGCAACCAAAGTGACTGATTTAGAAAAGCTTGAAGATCAGGTAAGTCATAAGCCTAGTCGAACAAATGTCGTGAAAATTGAACTAGGTTGGATTTGATTGCGATAGGGCAAGGGGTTTGTTGAATTTACTTTTTTCTTTTAGGTTCATGCACTGGCTAAGAAAGTTAAGTCAAGCACAGAAGCATCTAACATTTCATCTCAGAAACTATCTGATGTTGAAATTGCTGTTTTTGGTTCCCGGGCACATCTGGAGAAGCAGGCACTTGCAACAGTAAGTCTTTGTTGTTGCTAATAACCCTCAGATCTGTCTGTGTGTTCCCCTGTAGTGTATTAAGTTTCCTTTGTGTTGTTGTGTTATTTCCTGTCTTACTGCAGAGGAAATGGTATCGAAATTTTCTTATGAAAGGTTTCCACTTGGTAGTTTTGTTGACTGCTGGTCCAGGGATCAGAGATACACAGGTACGTTTTCTCATCCATTTGAGATCGTGCTGTTCATTTTTATGTACGTTTTCTTCTTGGTCTGCTGCCTCACTTGCTTGAGTGCTACACTTTCCAGTGTGGCTTTAAGATGTTCACACGAGCTGCTGCAAGGAAACTCTTTACAAATATTAGACTGAAGAGGTATAGGTCTTGTTTCATCAATATTCCCTTAAGCTCTAATGCTCTATCAAAACTTCTTGCGGGCATGAAAATTCAGTTGATCATTTTGTTTTTCCTTTTCATTGCTTGGGCAGGTGGTGTTTTGACGTTGAGATTGTATACCTTTGCAAACACCTCAGGATCCCCATGGTGGAAGTATCTGTTAATTGGACTGAAATACCTGGTTCCAAAGTGCGCATGACAAGCATCTTGCACATGGTATTTGAGCTCCTGCTGATAAAAGTAGGTTATGGACTGGGTATATGGAAAATCTACTTATAGACCCTGACGTCCTCTGCTGACAACTGCGGCTTATTTCATCACTGTAGCTTAAACAAAGCTAGTTCGTCCCATGAAACCCATGTTTTTCAGCTATTTTCACCTGGAGAGAATCCAGTCTTCGAATCACTGAGAATGACAGATAGTTTAGACATGGTGTTTCAGATGAGAAATTCTATGCCTTTTTACTGATTTGTTATACAAGAATTCAGAATATGACTGGCCTTGTTTGTCTGAAATAAGCTCTCCTTTTGGGTCTGGCAGAATGCTGAACCCCATGTTTCTTCTGATTTATATGCGGTGATGACACTTCAACAGCGAATTTTCAAGCCTTTGTGGAGCTATGGAATTTTGCATGGATAAATAGAATGACACTATACCAGTCGCATGAGTTCCGTAAAATTTCCACCTAAACACGTCTTCAATTTTTCATGAATTCAGTTGCGCGGTTCGACCACAAACCCGTCCATTGGGCTCCGCGTACTCTGCCTTCGCCGCCCTCCTCAACACCTCTGTGGCCATCGATGCCTTCCTCGTCAACACTCTGATCCGCACACGCCACCTCCCCGCTCCCCTCCGTCAGCCCCCTCGCCGCGGCGTTCTTCCAGCTCATTCTCCGAGCGCCATCGCGCCGAACAAGTTCACCTTCACGCTACCGGGATCCTCGGCAGTTGGATTTCAGGCCCACGCTGCCGCTCTCAAGTTCGGCTTCGCCACCGATCATGGAGGGGATGTCGAGTGATGCTGTCGAATTTTTTAGGGAGATGCAGGACAGTGTGGTGCGGCCAGATGAGGTCACAGTGTTGGGGTCCTACCTGCGGCCGCTGACTTGGGTGCACTGGAGCTTGCTCGATGGGTTGGGAGGTTCCTGCAGAAGTGCAGAGTGAGGGGATCCGTTGGTCTGTTACACTGCAATGCACTGTTCAATGGGATGGAGGAACGAACTGTTTTATCATGAACATCAGTGATTGATGCCCTTGCAATGCCGATGGAGGTGTTGGTAAGGAGGCTGTTGGGGTGTTCGAAGAGATGAAAACTGCTAGTTTGTGACCTGATGATGTTACGTTCATCAACGTTCTCACTGAATGTATCCATGCTGGAATGGTTGATGAAGGTTGCAGCTACTTTGATTTGATGTAGATCGAGTATGGCATCGAGCCTAAGATCAAACATTATGTCAGGATTGTTGACCTGTTTGGTCTTGCTGGCATGGTTGAGAGGGCAATGGAGTTCGTTTGTGAATGCCTATGAAACCAAACCCAATTATCTGACTTATTGCTACTTGTCGTGCACATAGCATGCTTGATCTCGTTGAAAGCATCACAAAGATCCTTCTGAATGAGTATCCAGCTCATGAGGCCAACTATGTCATACTGGCCAATGTCTACGCACTGACACAGCGGTGAAAGGAGAAATCAGAGATTAGGAGACAGGTGAGCAAGAGAGGAACCAACAAGGTACCAGGCCGCAGCCTTGTTGAGATTGGCGGGGAGATTCATGAGTCCTTAACTGGAGATGTCACACCTGCAGTACAAGGAGATATACAGGATGGTGGAGGAGATGGCAAGGGAGTTGAGGCGCACTGAGAACAAAGGAGGGTGCACTTCAATGGCACCGCGAGAAGCTGGCAATTGCATTTGACTCTTGGAACACAGGTTCAGGTGGTTAAAAATCTCTGAGTATGTTTAGATTTTTACGCCACAATAAAATGCATTTCCCAGGCTTGTTTCTGGTAGATTGTAGTATGTGATCGTAGCCGGTTCCACCGCTTCAAGGATGGTTGTGTAATGGTTTCTGGTGATGGAATTGCGTTCCACCAAATTATCAAGTTTCAGGCGCTTCATTGAATAGTGCATTCAACTTCAACAAAAGATGAAGTACTGATGATAATTTATTGCCAGAGAGTTTCTGCAAATCATTAACTTGTTTGTCCATTCATTTGCAACATGACAGCTTTCAGTAGACTATAGTCATGATAATTATTCACAGGTATGGAAGTTGCATTGAAGTGTATAATAAATTCATATACATTTTATTCCTAACTCATACTGATACACATATTGAAGGACGAACGAGAAAGAACATTCGGACTCAGAGACCCTGATCTATATATTGCTGCGGATGGATGAACAACTGATCCTCCTCTGCTGTGGTTTTCTGCTTGCTTAATGGTGTCCACAAACTTGAGCACCACGAACGCCATAGAACTAACTGCCTTTTCTGCCATGGCTACCTCACAAAAGGTACTTACAGAGCCCTAAAATAGCATACAAATTATTAAGTTGTGTTCATAGTTGTTGTCACATTAAGGTCGACGTTAAGGCAAGGAGTGAAAGAGGTAGGCCATGCATCCTTTCTGGAGTAGTAACTTCGCATTGGCCAAGATTATCCTTATATATTGTAAAACTGCATTGCCTCAAAACATATTTTCCATCACTATTTGCGCTAGTTTCCTTATTTTCAATTTTGAAAGTGGAGAGACATCCAGCACCGGTTCTGAGCCGGGGCGATGAGGGCAACCGCCCAGGGCCCGGTGAAAAGAGGGGCCAAAAAAATTATGTACACATAGTAGCAGGCAGCGGCCGAAAAAAATCCCCATCGTGGGGCTCTGTGGGTTGTTGCGTGTTGACTGAGGTTAGCGGACTTGCAAATGGGGGTAGTAACGGCGCTGGGTACTAATGGGGGTGGCCGGTTGGTGGCAGCTGAAAAATCTCTATTGTTCTCTGCTTCTTCCTCCTTTACTCGTGTGTTCATTCTTTCTGCACTTTCAGCGACGATAGGAAGCCGCAGTTGCTCGGGTTCATCACCTACGTTGCTCTCTCCATTCTCTCACAGAACCGATTCTGCATTTTTGTTAATCTGTTCCTGCTGGCTGCTGCTGCCTGATACGGATGATCTTAGCTCTTTCGAGGATCAGCGGCTTAGCTGTTTAGGGCTCCTAGAGAAGAAGTAAACGCAAATCTTGCTCATTAATTGTTTATGTTTTTCTTAGTTACTTTGTTAGCATATATTCTCTCTGATTTTAAATTATTGACACCATTGATTTTTAATATCAACTTTGATCATTCGTTTTGTTCAAAAAATTTGGTTCAATGTGTAAAATTATTAGTTATGATTTAAATTTCACTAATGATAAATCAAATAATAACAAAATTTTACACATTTGAACAAATTTTTTAAATAAGATGAATGGTGTCAATATTTTAAAATCGAAGAGAGTAATTTATAAGTCAGTTATATATATTCCATCGCTCAAAGGCCTCAGAGTCGACCTCCCAATGCGAGCAGCGCCCGGCGACGGGGAGCGGCGAGCAAATAAGCGGCGACTGCACCATGGCCAAGAGTCCTGAAGAGATCCGCTTGAGGGCGCCGGTGTCGAGTTCGCCCAGGGCCTCTCAAAACATAGAGCCGGCACTGGAGACATCCATACCACAAGCTAGCAACATGACACTAGTTTAGCTTGGCGGACACAGGGATACCAAGTCACCAAAGGATACTGTTTCGCTTACCAAGGTCTCTATGGTGCACATGAATATTCTAAGCTCATCCTTCTCCTGATCAAACTCCTTGCTGGCTTTGGCATTGATGACCGTGGTGCCCGTGTAGCTGGCTTCAAGGAAGGCGTAGCCTTGCTCCTTTGCTTCCCTAAGGATGTTAGCCCAAGAAGCTAGCCACGTGTGATCCTTCAAGTCGTGGCCGTCTGCCTCCTCGACGGACTCGCTGATTTGAGCAAGCGCGTTCCTGAGCTTACGCACAAGCACTTCTCGTTGCTCTTCCTGCTTAACCACCGTTGCATTCTTCGCTGCCTCCCTGGTCTCAGATACTACAATAATAGTGTCATAGTCTGAGCGAGATGGCACCTGTGTCGCTCTTCTTGAGCAGGTGCGGGTGGCCTCCCGCTTGAAACTCTTCTTCTTGATTCTGGTTTTCTTTGTATTTTCCATTGCCTTTGACGAGACCTCAAGCTGCAGCAGTCTTACGAATTGGCCAATGTCCGATGAGAGTTGCTCAAGATTCTTCGCTGTGTTACTCAATACCTTCAAGTCTTCGTTGCTCAAGAACATCTTCGAAGCACTGCGAATGCCCTGCACTATGCCCTGCAGAGCGCTCCTTGTGAAAGACAGCGCACCTTTATTGAAAGCAGCAGTGGAGGAGGAAGAAGAAGATGCGCCGATTTGCTGCTGTGGGTCGGCATTGCTGGTGGTCTTAGTATCCATGGCTCGCTTGCTGAAGCTAGCGAGAACCTCGTCGCCCGCAGATGCAGCTTCCTTCAGCTTGTCGCACCACTGGAGCAGCCGGGTGTTCTCGATAATGTGCTTCACTTTCTCAGCCGCCTCGATCGCGCAGTGGATCTTGATGAGCAGCATCTCCAGCCGCTGCAGCTTCTCGGCAGGCATCTGCATGTTGAGGTTGTCAACGAGCTTGGACACGGCCATGTCCGCGGCTGAATTGGTTACCGCTGATGTGATGCTACCAACTACTTCTTTTGCTCCGTCCATCAGGGGTGTCCCTAGATGAACGATGCGTGATGGAATAGTTGTATCTTTCTGTATGTATTTATAAGCCAATTTTTTGCATAGTTTGTATAACCCTATGATCGACCAGCTGCAGGTTGCAGCCTGCATCATATAGTGTATACAGGATATGACTTGCCAGCTTTGCATTTTCTTGGACGAATTAAGATGTTTGCATAGCTGCACAGCTTAGTTCATATCCCGAGAGGACATTGTTTTCACCGAACATTCCTCAATTGACATAATAGGAACAGCAGTAGAAGACAAGGATGATGAGCCTTGTTGCTGTTTTTTCCAGTTGCTGCCAGCACTGCCATCCTTGCTCGGCACACCATCTCAGGTTTAGAAGCATGTCATCGGCCTGAGAGGCGGTGTCCTTTTGCTTCAGGGCCATGGTCGGTACCTTTTTTTTTTTTTTTTGAACTGGGCAACAACCCATTCCATTATATTTAATAATGAAACCAGAACACACAACAGAGCTCCATGTTTAGAACTTATTACAGACCAAAGAGAATTGCTAAGAAAAAGATAACAAGGAACATAACAGTGCTGAACACAGTGACTCCCAGGCAGCAAAACCAACTCCAGAAACACCGTGCTACCAAACGCCACGCTGAAACAAACTACTTCCGCCAATCCAGAGCATTCTGACCTTCATCGTCCTACTGGCTATCTGCTTCGTCGAGAGATGGTTGGTACTGAATTCTCAACACCTGGTTGTTTGCTGAAGGCCCCCCTCTGTGCTGGGCTCTGTCCACACTTGCATCGTTTGGAGAAGACCTTCAACTCCTCTGATGTGATCCACCTTGGACGGCTCCTTCAAAAGTCCTGCCCAATATTTTAAGAAAACACAAGCTTGATATATGTTTTCTTTCGGATTAGAAATAAGTTTGTGATCAAAACATGCTTTATTTCTGGTTTTCCAAATAGCCCAGGTGATAGCAGCCAGGCCAGGAACAAAGAAATTTTGCCCGTCAGGCAGAAACTTAGAGATCCAATTGTTATACTGAGCGACAGAGTTGGGGATGCAGTCAGCTTGTAAGCATGTACCAACATAGCCCCAGATCACTTTGTCTATTGGACACAGAAAAACCAAGTGGGTACTAGATGTAGGATAATACTTGTATAATTTTGTCCTGCCATTTGTAGAAGGTTGTAGTAGAGGGTAAGAGCTAGTAGTAGTTTCTGGTATTCTTCTTTTTACTTCAGCAGCAAGTAGATATTAGTAAAGTTTGATTTTGCTTGCTAAGTAGTCGAGTTCAAGTTTGTTTGTTGGTTGTGGGCTGTTCTAGAATCCACACTTGTATTCTATATATATCACATTTAACTCCTATGAATTTGAAAGATAGTTTCCCATCAGCCCTAAAGGCCTCCACTCTTCCAAGTTTAGCTATGTCCTAATCGAATTGAGGGCCAACACTAGATTCTCTCTCACTCCCTGTTTTCCTGAATGTTTTCTCTTTGTCAGATTCAAATCCAGTTTATGGCTAATGACATATACTCCAGTTTCTCTGAATGCATCATGAAATTACAGCTTGCTCTTCATAAAAATTTCATGATATTTTGGCTGCCACCTTAAAATTGATTGCAGCTGGATTTTTTTTTATATAACGGAGACTCACTCCGGCTTTTATAGAAAGCCATAATATGGTTTGTACATCACTGGGGATACCAGTTTACCAACAGAAATAACACCGCCGCAGCAGCCATCATCCGGGCTCCATGCCCCTGATGGACTACTTGACAACAGACACAAAATGCCGCACCAAACAAGCAACACATCAGATTCTAAGAGCACCAAACTGGGCCAACGAAAAGCGCGAACCTAAATAATCAACCAGCAACAAGTCTAGAACTGAAGCCACACAGACCAACATCAAAGCTTCAAACGTACAGCCTAAGAACAACAAGCTTGATCAAGTCAAAGTTCTCCAACATCAGAGACAAACATCGAACTGAGGTAGATTCTTAAGCGCCGTGGACATCTTCTGAAGGTCTTGAAGATGATCCTTGTCAACCAGATATTGCAGCCGGATATTGGTGTCTACAGTTTGCAAAACTGCTATTCAAGTATCAGGGAAAGGCAACGTAGCAGGTAGCACTGTTGAGATATATTACTGTATAAACAATAAGAAATATGTATGCATAAACAACAAGAAATGCGTAGCTATGTACAAGCAATCCACAGAGGTCTAAGCATTAGCGCTTCATAGAGGACACTTGGATAGGAGACTCCTGCAGCTAGAAGACTTACGAGAAGCTATCGGCAGATAGTAGGGTTTTCATATTTACCGATGAATCTCCCTCAATCCACCGATAGCTTCTCGTGCGTCTACAACTGCATTTCTCATCATAGATAATGGTGTAACTCTCTAATTGTGGCTTGCACTCTGTTGCAGACAAGTTACATGGACCTCTGACAGCCCCAACCCAGAGAGATGTGTCTTCCCATCACTTCCCTATGGCTATTTGAATGGTGATCTTAGGGGACGAGTTAAGATGTTGAAAGTGGCATGAAAATTACAGGTAAAGAATGGACAAAAGAAAACACACCAAGAGACTAGAATAAGAAATTGTTGCAAGATAAATTATGAGAAAAGACAATCCATTGCTGACTTTGTAGTTTTAAATTTCTAGTCATCCTCAATCGTTGAGGTAAGCTAACTGGGAAGCAGACAATAAATGCACGGTTGGTATCTTCATTACACTTGAAAGGTATCTTCAAGTATTCTGAAGAAAAAGAGTACTACGGCTCAAAAAGAAAAAGAGTACTAGAATGAAGAATCTTTGCTGCCGCATAGTGATTGACCAGAAATAGGAATAGCTCATTATGAAATTTATAAGATTTATGGCAACTTTATTGTGGATATAGGAAATTTATGCAATCCTGTAAAAGGGAAACAATGTTACACGATCCAAAGTGAAAAAAAAAATCTGACACGCATTGCCTTTTTCATTCTCTCTAGCATCTTAGTGGATTGACCGCTTTCTATTTGAAGGTTGATGCTCCTCCTGTTGCAAGTGCACTGAACTGTTGGAAATAACTGGATTCTTCCCTCTTTTTGTAGGTGCTTTGTCCTTTTCTATGGAGGCATCAAGTTCAACTAAACCTAAGAACTCTTCAGTATCTGCCGACATCTTCTCTAACTCATCCACTATGTTCCTCAGCTGCTCCACATCCTTATCTAATGAGAGTAGCATCTTGATAGCATTGTGAAAGTAATGCACGATACCAAACATCGCAATCTTTGTGTAAGCCAGAGGACTGCACTTGTCTGTTTGATTGTCTGTATTCCTGCTTGGCTCATTCAAGGCTCGCCAACGGAAGGTAAAAAGTACCTCATCACCATCTGTTACGGCTTTCTTCAGCTTGTCCTGCCATTTAAGCAAGTAGTTGTTGGTGATCAGATGCTTCTCAGATGCCTCAACTATGCCATGGATCTTTAAACACAACATCTCCAACTTCTGCAGCTTCTCATCAATAGCTTCCTGCTTGTTGCACTTTTTGATCGCCTTGGAGATGACCCTACTTGTGATCACATTTACCACTGCTGAAACGACCACTGACATTGGTCAACAACTTGGATGGATATTCCGAGCAGCAGGACAACGGTAGGTGGGAAATTCTGCGGGATGGGTATGAACATGAGGTGCTTTTTCATGGTACCATCTTTGAGCAATTTAACTGAGCTGCACCCAAACAAAGACAAATGACAATTCCAGTGGATGATGTAATAGAGGTGCCGGCTTGGGTAAAATAGGACCTACAAAGCACTCCAAGATACAGTATGTGATTGGGAGCAGCAGCTGTGCATTGTTTTGTCATCCAATCATCGACGAGGCCTGCTTCAGTTGGAACGAGGCACTCCTTGCATAGTGCACATCGATCAAGGTCCGATGCATAACAAGCATATGTTGCTCCGTACACTAGCAGACAAGCTTGTGTTTCTTGTGCCGTCGTGCTCTAAACAAGGTATTAACTGGATTTCTCTCTTCGAAATCGACCGATGACCCACTCCGAAGTTTGGGCGAATCCTCTGGTTCCCCAGTTTCCTGTATTGAGGCCAATCAAAAGTTCTGTTGACATGAGCCGGTCTGCATTAGCCAGACAGGATTACACATTCAGTATGACGCTTGTGGTTTCTGAACAATCTCAGATCTCCAACCGACCTCACCAACTCAGCGGCTATTTTTATTTTTGGAACGGAAGAAAAGCTCAGCAATCTAGGTGGCCCGCGTAACATTAGGAAGGCCGAAAGAGCACAAGGTATAGCCCAACTACCAACGTGAGGAAAGGCTGAAAGACCATATGCTTTGGCCCAACTACCAACGTGGGTAGCCAGTGGCCGGCCTTCTCGACGCCGCGTGAAGGGTTACATTGTCGTATGGCTCCTCCATCGGTGCCACGGCGGCTCACCTTCGTACGCCTGGCATCGGCGAGCTCGACTTAGCACTGCGCACATACCAGCTCTTCAAAAGAAGAAATCACTCCATATCACCAACGACAAGAAATGCAGTGATCAGGAACGTCTGTGGTGAAAGGCTCCAGCTCCGGGTGGGTATAACCGGCTGGTAGAGTGAGGAAGATAAGCCTGAATGAATATAACCTTTGAAGAGATATCAACTTGAAGTCCTCTGTTTTGGTTCGACTCTTTCTGTTCACAAATATAAATCATTTTATTATTTAAATTTTGCTTTTCAATATATATCATTCTCATTTTTCAATATATATTTTTCTTTTTTTCAATATACTTTCTCTCTTTTTAATAAATATCTATCTCTATTTTTTTCTTCGATTTTTATGTATTATGCTTTTTTTATTTTTTTTAATTTGTGTATTTAAAGTTAAAACAACCTATAAAAAAAATGAACGGAGAGAGTATGTTTTTGCAGCGAGTAGAAGAGAAGTCAAAGAAGGACACACATCTGTCTGTTCTTTCAGGGGTTGGTTTTGGAAACCTTAGGAGGCAAGGAATCATCGACAAATCCGGCCGGCGGTCAATCAAATCCGGCGAATTGCGCTTGCCAAGCTAGGAGGAGGGGCCTTTGAAAGCTTCACCCGGTTGACTTTGGAGCTCGAGTGCTCTGACTGATCGCGCTGCCGGCTTAAATTCAGCTCGCACCATCTAATGCCAACAGCTGTACTGACATCAAGTCTTAACCGTGACGATGCCTCTGCTTGGTGGAACGGCTTTGCTTCTTCTGGAAAGGAAGGTACTGGTTGACATCAGAGACGAGAAATCAGATCTTGCTAGAGGTCGGTCGATACTTTCAAGAGATCCGGTTGGGCCCGAGTCAAAGTTGGTGCTGTAGTTAGCTCTGTGCTTGAGACACCTGTAGGTAGGAGCCGTGCAGCGTCGGTATCAGCCTTCATTTCACGGTGTCATTAGATATATAGTTAGTATTTAAACTGTGTTTTACATGCAAAATATACAACTGATTGGCAATGAGTACTAGGATTAATTTAACTTTCTGATTTGCTTCAAGAATGCTGTTTATAATTTGTTTGCACATGCTCTACTCCATATCTATTTAATATTGGAATGGAAAAATGTAGAAGCAAGCACTGCTGAAATGTCAAACGAACACTTCACATGCATAAGCCTTTGACTACATATTATTGACTATTGAGTCGGTAGGAAGCACGCCTACGTAGACTTTTCATTTTGCAACAAAAAAAATAATAATTGGGCAACCTGTTTTTGCTCAATGTCTCCAGTAGTATTTTATTTTGCATGCATACGTGATGATCAACCTAATCCATGTTATTAGCATCATGCACGGAAAAATACAAATCGTAGTGGGTGCGTACCAGCATTCACCTAAGATTTCAACCTTTTCTTTGATTGGCTCATAGACCGAAACATATATTGCCTTAAGTATCTCAACTGTGACACGCTGACGCCGTTTCATGTATCCAGGAAGTGATCAAAGTCAAGCCATGTCGTCGTCCAAACCTAATACTCCCACCGTTCATTTTTATAGGGTAGTTTTAGCTCTAGGTACAGAAATTAAAAAAAAATAAAAAAGTGTGGTATGTAAAAAACGAAAAAAAAAATAGAGATAAAGATTTATCGAGAAAAAAAATGTATTGAAAAAAAATTGTATTAAAAAATAAAAATAACATATATTTAAGAACAAATTTTGATGCTAAAATAACTTATATTTGTGAACCGAGGGAGTCCAAAAACATACTTCCATAGGAGATGTGGCCAGTTGGAAAATGCATGAATTGCCAAGATTTGGTGCAGAGCCTTGTTGGCTCCCAACATCTGGGCTTTGACCAGGGGCCAAGCAAAGTACGCTCCACTCCGCAGAGCATCAAAAGGTTCAATCACGCGAGGAGTACTAGCCTTTTGCTTGAATCACATGGCACTTAACTGCTGCGTGACGCTTGCATCTAGTCCCTCCGTGATACATGCATCCCCAAATCCAGCACATGTTAGGTTCAGTCGCTGCACTGGAAAGTGGCTTCGGTTTTATTCTATCACTCGTCGCGTCGTCAGTAACATGGCAAACAGCCATTTGCAATTAACATATTTTAAAAATGTTTAACAGAGCTTTCTCTGTAATTTCCTTGCAGTTGCCTTTGCCCTGCAGTTACCTTTCCTGTCGTTGTCAGCAGTGAGCACAGTAACAAAATAATCTCCCAATTGACTTGTTACTAGATCCGTAGATCGTCACTTTCAATTTACAGATGAAAACACGAGGAAATCGATCTCCCGGTAGACTCTCCAATCTTTTTCTCCAGAAGGTCAGTTGTACTGTACTATACTCCATAAACTGAAGAGAACAGGGAAGGGACGCGATGGAAGAACGAACTGAAACGGAACCGTCCATGAGTGGCCAGACAGCCATGTTGGCGAACGCCGTCGTCCGGCGGGCCCCCTGTTTTACTTCGCTGCATTTTCAGCCGGGCGTTGGTTGATTGCTGGGCTACGGTTGCAGCGCAGCGATGATGGCGATGGAAAGGGGGGTCACCTGAAAAGTTAGAGGTCAACGATAATGGTCGCCATGGGTCCGTCGTCCCGGGCCCGTCGCAGCTAGCGTTTGTTGCAGCGCCGCTCGTAACGTCGTCGAAACCATCGTTTCCGATCGCTGTGGCAACGAGCCGCCCGCGGAATCGAATCCGGTTCTGTTCTCTCTGTCCTCCCTCGGAAACGTGAGATTCTGAGGACACAAACGTTGGCGAGAGTCGTGAGACTCGCTTGCCGGAGATTTTGTTCGCCGGTGCGTCGCTTCTGCGGCGGTCTCGCCCTCTTTCCCGTGATCCGGGGCAGGAGGAGCGCGGGCACCAGAGTGGCAGAGTCTGTCCATGTCCAGGGCGATGGATGCGTTGTGTGGCGCGGTGGTGCCCGTGCTTGTCCCACGACCAAGATTCTGCAGATCTCGGCGTTGGACCTGCGCCACCGGATTTGTTTACGCTCACAATTCCTTCTCGAAATCGATCGTGCGAGTAAAAAGTTTGCT
>BCLG01000927.1:86979-119784 GCA_001602295.1 Zoysia matrella
TTTTTTTTTTTTTTTTTTACTTTTGCTTATCCTGGTGTTATTAGTTTTCTCATTGTTCAGCAACAGATAATTCTTCTACGTACGTGGAACACTGATATACAACTGAATTAAATGTGACTCAGGAGCGCGTCACCTCGCGCCTTTTGTTTCTGCGCGGTTTCCCTTCGACTCAGGGAACCCGATCGGCTGGCTGAAGCCGTCTTTTGCGCCGGGCGCTCCCGGTCTCCGTCACGTAGAGATATGGATTCGAAAATACAACGTTTTTCTTCAACAGTGGTATCGTCAGGTCAGCTCCATTCCTTTTGTTCCGACCAGCCTGTTATCAGGAAACTGAAAGCGAATGACCGCTCGTCACGTGCGGATCGATGTGTGAAACCGCATCTGCCCAAACGACTGACTTGGATCGGATGCCTGATGGGAGGCGTTGGACTCGAACGCAAACAAGCGAATCTAGTACTAGGAGTATCTAATAGGGAGCCCGTTGCTTTTCTTGATGTCGCCTGAGCCGAGGAGTGCGTGCGTGGCAATGGCGATCCACTCAAGACACCGCCGTGTTACTGCTCTCACTCCTGTTTCGTGCTGATTCACACCCCCGAAACGGTTAGGAAGAGAGATGCAGAGAGAGGGAGAGTACACGCCAAGGGGTCGTTGAGTTGAGCTGACGCAACGGAACGGAAGCGAGAGGGGGAAAGAAAAGTCAAGGTCTCCAGCGATCGATCTCCGGACGCGATCGTAGGTGCGCAGCCACATGCGTACGACTGGAGCGAGGACACCGGATGCTGTCATCTTGTGGACCTCGGTTCCTAAAAACGCCAGCGCAAGCTGTGCTGCCTGGCGACGGTGAAAAGATCTCATCTACCCGTCCCCGCGTCGTGGCTCGCGTGGTCCGTCCTCCGTGGAGCAGGTGACCCGGTCGGCGTGCGTCGCGCGGAGGAGGACGCGATCGAGCGGAGCCCCGTGAGGCTTCGTTCGGTTGCAAGAAAATGGGAGAAAATTGGAGAGAAATAAGAAAGATTAAATTCTCATTTAAAAAGTAATAAATTCATTCTCTCTTTAATCCACTTGACTGAGGAACAACCGAACAAAGCCTGACGGGGAGCAACCACTCCTCCGATAATCGGTTCACCGGGACGCCGTCGCCGCGCGCGCTCGGCGGAGCAGAATTCCCATTCCCCGTGTCCGGGTTTCGGCGCCGCCGGGCGGGGCTCGGTTGCGTAGCGTAGGGGTACGCGGCGACGTCGCACGCCGTTTCGGGCGAGGACGAATGTGCCGAGAGCGCAAGCCGCTCCGGCCCCGCGGTTTTAGCTTAGCTAGCTAGGCGGCGCCGTTCCGGGCCGCCGCTGCGACTGCCCGATTTTTCCACGTCGCAATGGTAACGGCGGAATAGGGAACGTTGCATCCATCGATCTCCTGTAGCGTCGTTGAGTCATACGTGCTCCTGTTTGGAACGGCATGTAATCTCTTTGTATTAAAATATAAATATTTTTGAATTTGATCAAAGTGATTTTTTTTAACTTTACCTAATTATATCTATGAATTTAAATAATTTTTAATATAAAAGTTACATGTTATAAAAATTTGTTTTATAAAAAGTACGGTAACATGATTTATATATAATAAAATATCATTAATTTTTTATTATCAATGATCAAAATTAAAATAATTTAACTTTAATTAAATTTAAAAATACTTATATTTTGGACAGCGTTAATACGTTCTCTACTGCATCCTTACAGTAAATCACCATGGTTTACACATGCTTTTGACCGCTTGTGCATCGCCAGAGCCTGAAAAAAATCAGGACCCTTTCTTCAACGGAACCGAGTAGATAGACACACGCCACCAGGCAGAGACCACTCACCGGGCAAGAGCAAGACAAGGTGCGGCTGAGAGTCTGAAACTCACCTCACGGCCGGCCACACAGACGCGGACGCACAAGGTTGCATCCCATCAGGTTTCCGCACCGAGACGCAGGGGCGGGGCCACCGCGTAGTCCCCGCAGCGGCTTTTTTTTAAGCCCTCTCTTAACCCCGGTGAGCACACGGGCGAGCCAGGGCTCAGAACCCGCGCCGGCTGGCCGCACACCAGCGGCGCTAGCTACCCGGGCTCTTCCCGGTCCTCAGGCCCCGCGCGGACGCCCGCCCGCCCACACACGAGTCAACGCCTAGAGGTGGAAACCAGCGCTAAATTATTCGGGCATTTCAACCCCACCCACTCCACTCCTCTCTCTCCTCTCCGCTTCGTTCTCAAGTCAACTCTTCTCCGCTCTGAATGCTCTCTCCATTATAACCACCCAACCTTCCCCCATCCTCCCAGCTCATTCTCTTCCCACCTCTCTTCCCGTCCGCGGATTCCCGCCATGGGCAACTCCCTCGCTTGCTTCTGCTGCGGCGGCGGCGCGGCGGGGCGGCGGCGTCACGTGGCGCCCGCCGCGCTCCCGTCGGACCCGGCCTACGACGAGGGTCTGGGCCACTCGTTCTGCTACGTCCGGCCGGAGAAGCCGGGCGCCGTCGCGTTCTCGGTGGACGACCTGGTCGCCGACGCGAAGGCGGCGGCCGCGGTCGAGGAGGCCACCACGTTCCGCGCCATCTCGGGCGCCGCGCTCAGCGCCAACGTGTCCACGCCGCTCTCCACCTCCGCGCTCCTGCTGCTCCCCGACGACTCCGCGGCCTCGTCCGCGGCCGCCGGGTTCGAGAGCTCCGAGTCGTTCGCGGCCGTGCCGCTGCAGCCGGTGCCGCGGTTCCCGTCCGGCCCGATCTGCCCGCCGGCCGGCGGCGGGTTCCTGTCCGGGCCGATAGAGCGGGGGTTCCTGTCCGGGCCCCTGGACGCCGCCGCGCTCATGTCCGGGCCTCTCCCCGGCGCCGGCGCCTCCGGACGTATGTCTGGCGCCGTGCCTGCGCTGCGCCGGAGTCTCTCCCACGGGGGCCGCCGCCTGCGGAATTTCACTCGCGCGCTTCTCGCGCGCACGGAGAAGTTTCAGACTTCGATGGATCTTGGGTCGCCGGACGCCGCCGCCGTGGCCGTGGCCGCCTCTGGTGGGGATCCCTCTGGGCTGCAATGGGCGCAGGGGAAGGCCGGAGAGGACCGCGTCCACATCGTGGTGTCCGAAGAGAGGGGCTGGGTGTTCGTCGGTATCTACGACGGCTTCAACGGTCCCGACGCAACGGACTTCCTCGTCTCCAACCTTTACGCCGCTGTCCACCGCGAGCTTCAAGGCCTGCTCTGGGATCAGCAGGAACACGAGGAGGACCAGGACCAGCGCTCCGACCAACCGGCGAGCACCACCGACTGGTATCACCAGGACCAGTCCGCTCGACGCGGCCGCGCCCGTCGCTCAAGACCTCCGCGCGGCGCCGACGACGATCAACGACGGTGGAAGTGCGAGTGGGAACGCGACTGCTCGAACGTCAACCCGCCAACGACCCAGTGGCGGCAGCCTCAGAGCACCGGCGAGAACGACCACATCGCCGTGCTAAAGGCGCTTGCACGCGCGCTGCGCAAGACAGAGGAGGCATACTTGGACGTCGCTGACAAGATGGTCGGCGAGTTCCCCGAGCTTGCGCTCATGGGCTCTTGCGTTCTCGCCATGCTTATGAAAGGAGAGGACATGTACATCATGAATGTTGGTGATAGCCGCGCCGTATTGGGAACAATGGGCAGTGCTGATCTCGAGCTGGTCAGCGCAGGATCATTCGATGGACTGATGGGAGATTGCTCGCCATGCTTGTCAGCTGTGCAGCTTACATCGGATCATAGCACGTCGGTTCCAGAGGTAATTGAATTGGGCTACAATTTGTATTGATCTTAATTGATTTATTGACTGTTGACCTTTTTGTCTGTTTGATGATCTGATCCTGATTGTATCTCATATGTGATATTGTCTGGTACTGCAGGAAGTGTGCCGAATACGAAATGAGCATCCAGATGACCCATCTGCAATCTCCAAGGACCGGGTGAAGGGTTCATTAAAGGTGACAAGAGCATTCGGCGCTGGATTCCTGAAACAGGTTAGCTATATGTTTTACTGTCACTTCCCCCACATAAGTGAGTGCTCTGTTAATATGACAAGGATCGGGTTAGTTATGTAAAGCTTGATGTCGTAAATAGTATAACGTCTAATTTCATTGTATCAGGTTCAAAATAAGTCACTTTTGCTGCTCTTGGTCAACAAATTATTAATTTCATGGTTAAGTTCATCAGAAAAGGAAAGCAATATGTGGTATATATTGGTCCAAAGTTTGAAAAGGATTAAATCACTCTGAATTCTATATGATCTTCCTTGGATCGCAAAATAGTACCATCTTACATTTAAACAAGCTGTCTCAACATTGACTTAAAAACCCGTAAGCAGACCTGAACACAATTTTCAACGAACAAATAAATTACTTCAGTTCTCAATCGCCACGTGTATAGCCAGTTCAAAAAAGTGAAGAAGAAGCTACTCACAGGGACAATGAAGTTTCTTTTGCTTATGTCCAAGTACTGAGAATGTGCTTGTGCAGTACTAAAATGCGGCCAACAAGTTAGCGAGTAGAGTGGCTTTGAAGGAAGGCACGTTTCTTCTGTCATGTGAAAGTGTCATTGGTTATAGCAGAACTATTGTGTATAATCAATCTTGAGAAATCTGTCACGGCGCTATGCAAGTGGGAAATCTTTCTGGGAACGGAAGTGAGATCTAAGGATATAATTTACATCTAAGTGCAGCATGAGTTTAGCTACTTAAATTTTCCAAATCTGAGATAGTTTCATCTCTGCTGCAATTTATATCAAATACACATTTACCTTCTTGCATTGACAGTCGTTGCTGCCTTTTACAGCCGAAATGGAATGATGCCCTGCTGGAGATGTTCAGAATAGATTATGTTGGGTCGTCCCCATACATCACCTGCAATCCTTCGCTCTTTCACCATAGACTGAGCACGAGGGATAGATTCCTGATACTATCCTCAGACGGGCTTTACCAATATTTCACCAACGAGGAGGCGGTTGCTCAGGTAGAAACGTTCATCGCAACAACCCCAGAAGGCGACCCTGCCCAACATCTAGTCGAAGAAGTTCTTTTCCGAGCTGCAAACAAAGCAGGTATGCTAAAGTCAAATCGTGTGTGTTCAGAAGTCTCTGTGCAGTAACTTTTGAACCTCTGGAAGGTCAAGCTGGACTAGCAGTCACTGATCGTAATTATATCATATTTCTTTGCGGTTGCAGGCATGGACTTCCACGAATTGATCGAGATACCACACGGTGACCGTCGGCGATACCACGACGATGTATCTGTCATCGTGATATCTTTGGAGGGCAGGATTTGGAGATCCTGTGTGTAAATAGGACATACTACTAGATTAGAGAAAGAAACGTATAGAGAGGTTCTTGCAGCACGAGAAGTTCTTGCGGCTACTCCACTCTTCCCTGTTGCGCTGTACAATAGCAACGAAGCACTGGGTTGGGGTTTGGGATCTCGGCGCATCCAACAGCTGAATCAAGATGAGGTCCCGGTTGAGCACATCGTGCCGTATAAGCTGTTCGTGTAAAAGAGGATTTGTTCAATTATGAATAATAAGAAAAATACTGGCCAATTGGTCAGTTTTCTTTGACTTTTTTTTTTTTTTGGCATCTTCTGTGTTCAGACGTAAAAGTAGATGTGCATGAGAGACTGATTCAAAGTTGGACTTCTATGATGCTAAAATAGATATCCTATTCCAAAAGAAAAAGGTTTCTTTCGTCAGAAATCATTTGCGGTGCTGACTTTATAACTGATAGCCCAGGGGCTGCCCCGTGTTGAACAATTCCATGAGAAATACTTTACCAGGTTGCCGGCCTTATCTGCAGTCGGCAAACCATGGCTTATCCATGGATGGATCTATGCCATGAATGAACCTAAGTTGACCTCTGAATCTCTGATCGATTCTAGGACGCCCTACTCCCTACTCGCAATCAATCAGGCCTTGTGGAGTGAACTTTATCTCTTGGTTTCAGCGAGTGCATAGGTTCAAAGATCTCGCGCGCTTGATTGCTGCTTCATCAATAATTGCCATTGCCTTGCGTTTCTAGTTTACTCCCACTTGCATGCTAGTATATCATTATTACCATTATTTTCTTTTGTCGAAAAGAATTGCTCTACTTGGACTATACATTCCCCGACAAAAACTGATTAGGCCATGGCCAATACTAGAATTTTTTTTTGGTCACTTAACTTGTGAGAGTGAGACACATCCATCTTCAACTCAAATGTTTGTTTAGATAACAATACTCTTAAGCAGAGAAAGCTGGGGCAGGTGCTTTCCTGTACTAAGAAATGCATGCTTTTCCAGCCAGTGGTTGCTAGTGCGAAAAGAAAGCCGATCCTGGCGGCCTGCCGGGTCGTCTCGCCGTTACATGTTCCTTCCCACTGCGTCTACGCGCACTGACGTTGCACCCGTTTCAGTGCGCGGTTACGAATACGAATTCGTTTCCAAGCAAGCCATTTTTATACTGTTGCAAGGGAGATGTGCCTTGGACCCTCGAAACTTCGTTTTTACAGTGCTTGAATTCTAAAAAAAATTAATGGAACGGAAGCCCATGAGAAGGAACACTCCAGGGGAGTGAGCACCTGTGTCGATGGGGAATCGAACCCAGGTGGGTTCATGCGCACAACAGCGCCTCAACCAACTGAGCTAACAATGCTTGAATTCTGGATTAAGTAATTTGCTATTATGTGGTAACTTAGAGAAAGACCAGTGAAGTGTATAAATATTTGTAGCTAATTAACTTTTTTTACAACTGAGTTTTTGGGAGTGACAAATTCGAGATGGGATTGGGGTCAGTGGGCTCAATTCTCTTCGTAATGGGCGACTTTACGTTGGCTAATGTGACGCTTCATCAGCAACTCGTGGCCCATGGGCTGGAAATCTATCTAACCTTGCTCTCATCTCCAACCTTCATTTATCAGTGCCTCACTAAAAAAAAAAAAAAATCTGGCCCCAGCTCCTTCAAACCTAAGGCCGCCGCCGCCGGCGAAGGTGGGGGGCTGTTCGCGGGGCCGAACAAGTGGCACGTCGTCATCAGGCGCGCGAGCTCCCGCCTCGCCCTTCTCACCGCGAAGGAGTAAGCATTTTGCGATGAACTTGTCCAACGTCTTGGCATCGATGCTCTATGTTATCCTGATACGTGATGCGATCGTTGTCTTGTGCGTCTTGCCATGTCTATCTGGCAATCATAGGATAGGAGACGGAG
This sequence comes from Zoysia matrella, assembly GCA_001602295.1. NCBI lineage: Eukaryota > Viridiplantae > Streptophyta > Magnoliopsida > Poales > Poaceae > Zoysia > Zoysia matrella. Next base: position 94,189 of record BCLG01000927.1, read on the forward strand.
CGAACTCTGTCCAGATGCATTGGTACGTATGACGTGATTGCAGACCATGCATGGCCGACTCAATAAGGATCTGTTTGGACATGTACGTGGCGTTTCTTCGAATGCCCTTTTTTTTTGTTAGCTTAGGTCTTCTTTGGAAATTGGAATGCAAGAATTCCACATGAATATAGTACAGAAATTTCAGAGAAAATAGTTCAATGTCACAATAAGAAACATAATTCGAAAAAAAAAAATCTCTGTGCAAGAGGAGACCTTATTAAAGTTTTCACGCTGTCACTCTATGTTGATGAATTGCTTTTGTGATGAGACTACTTTAAATTTGTTGCTACTAGGATTCTGATGACATTGTTTCTTTACCATTTTAAGAAAACTTCCAAGAAGAAACTTTTCTTCAGGTTCATTATCAAGGAAGCTGCTGGATTAGCACCATATAAAAAGCGCATCATTGGGAATACGAGGGATTGTAAGGTGGCAAAAAGAAAATAAGCTTGGGACACAAAGGAGGGCTAAGAAGAAGCGTGAGGAGATGCGCAAGCTAGGAAGATGAGATACGCTTCCACTTTTCGTTTTTGCATACTTGGACAAGAGAATACTACCAAAGCTCTAAAGGGGGCTTGCTTTTGTTGACGGCGATAAGGTTTCCACATCAAATCATGTTGTGGCTCAAAATAAATCATCTGAAAGGCGCTCCGAAAGTTGAATGCAAGTTACCTTCGACACGTTCCACTCTGTTTTTTTTTTTTTGGGCACAAATAGATTATAAGGGCTGTCTTTAAATTGAGCTACATATGCCTTTTGTTTTGTTTTAGTTATAATTCAGAAGTTCGTAACACTAAATGCTTTTCAAATAACTGTGCTAAAACAAACTTGCACATTTCCTTTTAATTTCTCACCTAAATGGTAAGATAAACTTCTGATGAAGCATATTGTTACCATATTAGTAGCACCTTAGTAGTTATTAGCTGGAAGCTCAACAGTGATCACTTAGTTTGATATAACTTATGTCATATATAGAAGCTTTGAGACTGGCTTAATTTATTAGTTGTATATCTCTAATGCAGGTAATACGCCACTGTTGCTATATATTTCTCTGCAAACTGAGGCTTAGGTCATGTGTTGTGCGCAACATCGGTCAATGGAACGTATTGCTTCCTGACATCACCTGAAAACGCAATTTCTGTCATTGTCTACTGGATATGGCAATTCGTCACGATAATAACGGCGCGCCATGCGCCCACACGATTATCATGCGCAAGTGTCCAAAGAGATGAAGTAGTGTAATGGAGGATATAGATTAATGGATTATGGATAGGATAGGACGGCAACTTTCAGACTCAAATGTTACAGCTGAATTATTTCAGTCCGTCCCAGTTGGACGTGCAACAATGGTTCACCTCGCAATTTTTTTGACTGAATTTAGGAGTATAATCTTACACAGTTATAGATATAGACTTGGATCATATCTGCATAGCTTTCATAGATGGTGATGAAGCGTTTCGAGTATGGGGTTGGTTTCGAGTTCGACTCGCTATATCTAGACAGAATTCGCTTACGACTTGATGTTCAGAGTTAGCCCCGAATTGCCGTTTGCCGTGGTCGACCGATCTGCAGACGACGGAACAGCACAATCCGCAGTACAAAAGTTGAAATCAAGCTAAGTCCCACAAATCACAGTACCCGGCCGGCCAAAACCCAGAGCCCAGTTCCAGTCGAGTCACAGTACTACGTACCCTCAATTTGCAGGGATTGGAACGCAGCAGCAACTTTGTGTTCCTGGACGACGTGATACAGCCCTACAATACGCGCCGGTCCTGCACGCATCTGGCGCGCTTAATTTCCACACACACAGGTGCCGCGCAAGTGGCTGCAGAGGTAGGCAGGTAGCCAGCGCCCAACTGGCCGCGTCCCGTTTCGTCGTGACGCGCTTGGCTTCCTCTTATTAGGTCCCCGTTTATATCCCATCATGCTCTCGCGTCTGATCACGACGCGTGCCTGCACGCGACCGAGGCGGTAACGAATTCGATCGCTTTGCCTGTCCACACGTCGACGCGGACCGTGCGGAGATCGATCTCGCGGCCAGGCGATACCGGCACGGGTCGTGGACACCACGCGTTCGCCGTCGCCGTCTTAGCCGTCTTAGCCGCCGCTGCCGATAAGAAACCGATCGTTCCGCCGACGCGGACGGGTGGCGAGCAACTTGCCGAGGAGCCTAGTGCGCGCGCGCACTTTGCCTGGTCGCAGATTCGTGTACGGGGCGAGCGAGCGCGATGCTGGCGCACGGGAACCTGCGGACACCATGGGAGGCCATTCGTACGCATGTCCCGGACGGTGCCATGATACGACAACACCGAAAAGAGAGAGGCAGAGCTAAAGGCGGTGGTTCCGTTCCACGGGGATCGAGGAGGGCGGGCAGACAGGGGCCCGATCCGAATCTGGCTGCCGGTGTCAAAGGACAGCGGCAGTGCGGAGAGGCTTCTCCTTGACGCCTCTTCCCGGACAACAAAGCTACCGGCCCTAGCTCCCATGACCCATGCACCGATCAAAGCGTGTGATGACCACTGAGAGAGATTCCACGCAGGGTCAGGTCGGACCGTCGGGGCCGGCCTTTGCTTATCCCGCGCCACGACAGCACGACACCACCACCAGTAGGGTTCGATAGCATCTGGGTTGGTGGTGGTGGTGGTGGCGGCAAACAGGGACACCCGGCCCACGACCAACGTCGCGGTGGCGGGGGAAGGGATGACGCGGGCTGTGGTCTACTGTGGACGGGGCCACAGATATGCCTCGCCCGCCCGGCCGGACGTCGTGATTGAGAATGAAAGATCAGTCACGGAGATGTCGAGATAAGCAGGGCTGAAAGCCACACCGTGGGTGATCGTGATCCTGATCGGGACGGCAATTTGGCGCGTTCGTTACAATTAAGGGAAATTTAATCAGCGTTAAACGACAAGGGATTGTCCAAACGAAAACTTTTCAACTGCCACCATGAACGCGCTCCCACCGTTTTATTATTACAGGTAGGGATGCGAATTAACAGCACGCTAGCATTACGCATTCAACAATAAGAACATGATGCGTATAATGTCATGCTCGTACTGTTCGGAATTCTTCATATCATGTCATGCTCCTACTGTTGCAAGCATTGGTACGCACGCACGATCGATCCATTCGTCAACACTAGTGCATATATGGATCTGTCTATCTAGCTGATCAAGCTGGGCGGGTCAAGGTAATTCACGAATGGCATGCAATGTTTCTAAACTGTTGATGTACTTTGGCCAGCGTACGCTATGACAGAAAAAAAAAAGTTACATATATAATCAAGGTTATCTCGCACGATAGCAGACCCAAGCTTTTGCCTCGACTGCAGCGAGTCGGTAATACCTTAGTATCATCATGTGATGCGCTCTTAGTTTATACGATTATCATATGATATGCTTTAGGATTGAGGTTGTTTATTTGTACAGAGAATCCGTCCGCAGGTAGCTAGTATGTGTATGCAGAAAACAAGGCACGCACCTTTTTTCCTCTTTTGTACTCCACTAGTATTGATCTGCAAAGTTGCAAGCTTTTACAATTATTCATTTTCTATTCATTCTAAACCTTTATACTCTGTAACTGCGAATTGTGTGGCAGTGGTGGTGAGGGAAGCCACTGCCGAGCTCATTTCAAGAGTAATAGCGTTACGTGAAACAGTCCAGAAGAAGAGCATCAGATTCTTTGGGAACGCATTGGGATCTCTGCTAGCTTGGGTATGCCACAAAGCAAATTAGGAGTAACATACGATTTGGAGCATGCCTCGCTTGGCATCTTCCTCCAGATGATTGAACCACTTAGGCACAATATTGGCACATCTAGATCTACTTAGAACTGTGGTACAGTAGTTAGCTGTCATGCATGGTTAAACCGCATACTGTATGCATCGTGCAGCGCATGGGTGAGACGCCGGATGGCAGCAGAGTACTCTACTGGTCCATGCATGCAATACATGATTGTTCTCATGTGACGGAACGTGAGGCCAACCACAACGCTGTCTCTTTCTTTCAGTGCCCTCTAGATCTCTCACTATACCCACAAGAAATGTAATTGTGACTATAAAAGCTTGTACAATCGTTGTTGCTGATTTTCCATGAAACTTTTGCTGAATTGGAACATGCACAGAGAGCACGGTCAAGATCCAAACAAAAGATTACCGTGATAGTAGTAACTACTCCTACTATACTGTAGTATGAGATATACTCCTATACATTGAAACACAGGGTCGGAGGCATCAGCAAGCGAGTCTACTAGAATAGGGCCCCAATGAGAAAGGGCTCAAAACTCCGTTGTGAGGGAAGGGAAGGCCCCTGCAGCTGGTATGCGTGTATAAAGCTAAAGCTGCCGTTTTCGTGATCCCTCTAGCTCTGTGCGTGTGATTTGTAGTACAGTCGATCTGACAGGAATCTGATTCCCCCGACCAACACTGTCCTCTCTCTCTCTCTCTCTCTCTCTAGACTGCTAGCTGATGATCGGCTTGAACAAATGAAAGAAAGGCCCACACCCACACCGGTGGGAATTTCACTCTCAAAAAATGTCAGTATTATTGCACATGCGAGTTGCGAGGCTGCTCCTGCGCCAGCCACCGAAAAGCTAGAGAAGGGTCATTCTCATTCCTTTCATCTCGGCATTCAATCCGGATCTACGAGAAAGCGATATTCACATAAACAATTAATGGACTATATATGCAAAATCTCGCTCCGATGCTCCAACCAAAATTCAACTATCTATATATTTCAGTTAGCTAGAGACATGTCATTGATGAATTTGACTATATATGCAAATCCCTTTCTCTCTATCTTAAGCAATTGTTTCTAATCGGTGTGAAGAAATCTATAAGTATATACGTATACAAATAAAACACATGGGGTCAGGGTAAGGTCTGCTGCCTTTATTCCCTCTCCGTGAGGAGGAGACTGCATTGGACGGCGCGAAAGCAGACGAAAACGTAGATTCCCACAGACAGCTACGGGTAAACAAACGAACGAGAGAGAGAGAGAGAGAGAGAGAGAGATGAGCGTCAAGTTAGAGAAGCTGCTTGCACGGAGCCAGACGCCAATTCTGCAGTTCCGTCTTCTTACACTAGCTAGCTACTACTACCATACTATATCCCGTTTCTCCTACTTAATCAGGTTGTTCCTACATATATATGCTTGCAAACGGACAAACACTTCAGCTTCCCACATTTCATGTTTGAAGTCTCTACTGTTTGGCCTTTGGTGCAGTGACGAGCAAGGCCAATCAATGCGCAACGAACTTGCTTTTGTGTGTGCCCATGCATTGCAACTACTGTGCTCAATCTCACGACGAAAATGAAAATGTCGATCGTTCATGTATGATAGGAATTGAACAATCTTACACCATTTTGATTATTTTTTTCGAAGGAACTCCATTTTGAAATTAGAGCATGCAGTATTTTTGCTCTATTGTGATGCCTGGCTAGCTGCCCTACTTAATTACTGCTAGTGTTAGTGCATGTATATACTCTCACCGTACTCTACAAATGCTTGGGATCAATTGGGCGGTCAGGCATCAGCAACTAAAGGTCAGTAGAAATTCAACACCGCTAGATTCCAGCAGGAAAAAAAGAAATCAGATCACAATGAAACTGGTGTCCCGAGTGATATTCTGCAAGGCATGCAATCTGCGGTTGGGCAGGGGACGATGCACACTTTCACGCAGCAGCATGGCGCCAGTCAATGCTGGGTGGCTTCAAACCTCTAGAAATGCAAAGTTATAACTGACGCGCAATGACTCCTCGAAACTGCTGAAGCTGATGGCCAAAGGTAAAGAGGGCGAAAGGACCAAAAGAAACTCGCGCGGGAACAAATTCTTTGAGCGCAACTAATTTAGGAGATCGCTACTCTAGCTAGCCATTCCCTGTGCGCCGGCCTTGGATTGCATCTCGGCCTGCACAGTGGGGACATGCATGATTGCAGTGGCAGGGGAAAAAGGCTTTGAATGGAGATTGGTGCTTGGAAACCTAGAAATCAGCGCTGTTTTTCTGAGAGCCAGGAGGAGGACCATGCATGGAGAACTGGGTCGCTGCTCTTGTACTACCTAGAAGGAGTCATCAGAAATGTGATCTCTCAAAAGAGGAGAAACGGAGCTCGTACTACTAGTTTAATTATCACTAAGAGCTTTATTGATCCCCGCATGTTTCATTGCTTGCCTAATTGGTTGCTATAACAGCAGTTATAATTGTGCTTGCCATAGGAATTCGGCTCATATATACAGTATTTTCTTTATACTCATAATTCAGATCGTTTTGGACAACGACACGATCTTCAAAGTATAACTTTGACTTTGATTTTTTTCTAAAAATATTTATTAAAAAGTGACATATATATATTTTTATGAAAATACATTTTAAGACAAATTTATTCATATGATTTTTATATTTCTAAACTTAACAATTTAGAAGTTATTTGGAATTTATATTCTCAATATTTGACTAAAGTAAAGTTCTTAAATTATGAGTATGGAGGGAGTATAGTTTAGGAAGGAATTTCTTGATGTGCCAATTAATGTCCAATTCTTATCCATCCATGAGAATCCTAGTACCTATCTTCTCGGCAGTCGCATGTCTCCTGTGTCAAAGTAGCATGCTGCATGCACAATCTCTGAACATGTCATGCACACGGATCACACGACATTTTCCATTTCCAAATGACTGAGGCAATCGAATGCGCCATGATAGATAGATTTGTGTTCCTTTGCACAGATATATATCATGACGTAGTCGTCTCATTATAGATCTTGTTGCTAGCATAAATGCGTGCCTTGCTGATAGTACAATTTATACAAAATAAGCACGTAGTATCACCCTTGTACAATATGCAAACTTAGTCGATCGTCTGAACTGATTCATCAAGTAGAAACAATTTGATCAACTATCGATCTTCGACTGAAAAATACTCCCGTGGAAATATATATATTTATCACCTGGCCTTGCACCAAATTAAACACATTGCACCAAGATAGTAGACCTAGTAACATCCATGCATTACAATTTTACAGAATAGACTTGAAACAGAAAACAATATAGAAATGAGATACAAGAGCAGCAGCAGCAGCATCGGTGTCCCAACAAGATAGAAGTAGAACCTCAAATGAAAATTCGATGGCAAAAGCTAATTTCATCTACTAACTCTAGAGAGAGGTAGTTAACCAGTTGGATGGATCGCCCGGTAACTATCCCACAGTAGCCCTATGATCTTGCACCACAACTCCTTTGTTTCAATCTTTCTCAGAAGCCATGACTAAAATTAAGCTTCAGGGCTTGTATTGATAAGGCTACCTTTTTTTGCAGCGACCATCATATGAAGGGCGCGTCGATCACAGTATGTTCCCCGAGGACGACGGGTTGAATCCTGCGAGGTCCACCCAGCTACTGCCCGGGCCAACAGCACCGCCGCCGCCACCGCCATTAGCACCGACTCCATTGTTATTGCTGTTTCCACCTGCACCGTTGCCGCCACTCCAGAATGGGAGGCTTCCGGAGAGACCCAGGAACTCTCTCGGCGAGTTCGTCATCGCCGTGGATTGTGGGTTGTTGTCCTCCATCTTCACCGACGCCAGCTGCGTGATCAGCCCAGAGGAGCCAGGCACTTTGGATCCGGCTAGCATCTGCCCCGCGAAGCCAGCAGCATCGCCGCCTCCTTCAATGTCGAACGGGTAAATGCCAGGCATTGGCGGTGGCATGCCGTCAGAACGGTTTAAGAAGGGGAATTGTTGTATCTGCGGCAAGCGCCAGTGCTCTAGACCGATGGCGGTGCCGGCGCCTCCGCCTGTACGGAACTGGTAGTCCACGGGGTCAAGTGAGCTCAGCCCGGGAAACCCTAGCCTTGACGCACCAGTGCTGTAATGATCTCCACCAAATTGGTGCAGCGAGGCCAGGAACGGCAGCTGAGCCTGCGGCGGCATGATGGCTGCCGTGGCCGCTGCGCTGCCGCCGCCAGTGGTAGTGGACGAGGTGGACGAAGACGTCCCACCGGCTGTGGCGGAAGCGGAGGCGGCTGATGAAGAGTTGGACTTGGAGGACTTGCTGCGCTTGTTGCGGCGGCAGCCGCCACCGACGGGGACGTTCCGGAGAGCGCCGCCGCGCGTCCAGTACCGACGGCACGTCTTGCAGAAGTGGCGCGGCTGTGAGAGCGAGTAGTTGTTGAAGTAGCAAAACTTGGTGTTGGTGGACTCGCAGCGCGGGCACTTGAGCCCCGGCTCTGGCTGCGGGATATTGGCGAGCCTTGCCCGCTCACTCATGGAGCCCGGCCGCACTGCCGAGCCTCCAGTCGGGCCACCGCCGGCACTTGCTGCACCAGCCATTGCCATGTCAGGCCGAGGAGCCATGAGAGCTCCAGGAGGTGGCACCGGCGGCAGCTGATGTTGTTGCTGGTGTTGATGCGGTTCCACACCGCCACCGCCACCACCACCTCCGGCACTCGGGAGTTGGCCATGGTGTGCTTGCTGTTGCTGAAAGCAGCGTCATTCCAAATCAAACACACTCCAATTAAAGAGCGAATTGAGAGAAACTGATATCACAAAACGAAAAGAGATGGTATATTCAACGAGAGATTTCGCAAAAGAGCGTAGGAATATTTCCTCTCCATGTCCATCATCTTGCTTTTTCAAGAAGAAGCTATCTACCAAGCCATGGCACCAAAGAGAGAAAAGCAAAAGAAGCGATTTCAGACGGAGGAAGAAATTGTTACCTGCTGCTGCTGGTTCCAATTGGGTGGATCAAGATAGACAGGAACCGAAGAAAAGACCATGGTATAGAATTGATTTCTTTTGATCTTTTGCTACTTGAGAGCTTCTTTTCTGGTTTGTTTGTTCCTCTCTCTTGCTTCTCTTTGTGAGATAAGAGTATATATGCACTTTAGAGGAGGGATCATCCAAGGATGGGGAAGATCGATAAAGGCGGCGGTGGAGAACAACATCCACTACCTCTGTCTATGCTGTGGAATGAATGAAGAAGGCTGGCTTAGAAGAAGGGAGAAGCAAGGAGAGGAAGAAGGCGAGAAAGCTAGCGGGGGCGAGAGTGATGGGGGAGGGAGAGCGAAAGCGAGAGGAATAAAAGAAGAATTATGGCGTTTGTTCTCCCCCTTTTTCTGTCTTAGTGGAGGAGCTTGCATTATATATATTGGATGTGAAACATATGGAAGCAGAGCAAGGAAGACGAGAGCAGCGTTCCTTTGCTTAACTCGTAAGTATGTGTGAGACGCATGGCTTGTGTACAGCACTACAGCTACAGCTAGAGTGCATGGGATGGAGGTGATATGAGAGAGAGAGAGAGAGTGATCTCTGATCTGGAGGAGGAGAGGGGTTTATGCACGAGGAAAGCTGCAGAAAACCCTAGCCAGGCGCAGGGAGCTTGCTGGTTGATTTGCCAGAGGGATAGATTGAACAGTAGCTGCTAGTGGTTACCAGAATGAGCAGTACACTGTAGTTGCATGTCTACTCGTTCAGGGGAGGTCATTCTAGTGTATGTCCAGGTGCAACTTTATGTCCATATTCATGAAAGAGATCAATCAGTAAAGTTGGCCGTGATAAGGTAGCCTGGGACTCTTCTTGGCTAGTGGCTGTGTAGAATTCCTGTTCTTCCTCTCACTCCTCCCTCCCTCCCTCCCTCCCTCTCTCTCTCTCTCTCTCTCTCTCTCTCTCTCTCTCTCTCTCTCTCTCTCTCTCTCTCTCTCCAGCGAGCCATGCCTAACAAGTGTAGCTAGACAGTACTCTCGTGTATGCGAGTGGGTAGCTTTAAGCACATAGGGTAAAGAAAGCAATAAAGCACGTCTTACACTGGTCTTTGTGCGACGCACGCAGATCAGCTTGTTGTGGTGGTAGACGTGGAAAGAGAGGGAGACCTTGGTTTTTTTACATGCACATGGAATAGTGTTTCAGGGACATGGTCATTGATCGACCCGGCCAACCAGTCCTTTCTACTATCCCCTGTAGCTGATGTGTATATGCTGCGAGCTGGACATGTGCATACACTAGCGTAGCTCTGGATCAATTTGCGTGCTCGATCTGGGAAGCTTCAGTGCATCGATGATGAACACACTCTTGTAGGTCTTGTGTGTGCTGCGAGCTGGACAACCTTTTCTCTTTGTTGAACGAGCTATTAAAACCAAACATGCATGTTCGTATGAATATCATGACGAAGCTTTACACATTGGAAGTTATATTGTTTAAGATACGGACACAACACGATGCTCTTTTTTCCAGTCACGGTCCTTCAATAACTAAAAAACTGCCATAATCTTTCCTATCAGATATTCTTGTGTATTACGTATAGTTTGATTTTCAGAGAACGAGGAGCACAAGGATTTGTGCTCACCCGATCATAATCAGACCATTATTCTCCCTAATTAGCTACTAAATCTGCCACTAGTAGCTAGGGATTAAACAAACATAAAACTTTTCCTTATTTGTAACTGATCGATTGGAGAGATTAGACAGAACAGGTTGTGGTCAGTGTAGTGGTACAGTAGGACCTTGGAAGTGTGCCCTTCCCAATTATCGATGAGAACATTCTTCGTGGGGACTGCTGATCGAGCAAGACAACACGTATATCCAGAAAACACAAAGCCGTGGTTATAGTTGCTTGCTTACCTATGACCTCCGATCCTAGCTTTCAGAGATTCAGAGTTTCAGGCCGTGTGATTGCAGTGCTAGGATAATAGTATACAGATTGCAACAGAAGGTTATCTAGTCTGCTCCGACCGTTACGTATGCATCCATTCCTTAATGATCACAAGGTTCTAGAGCTTATCAATCTTCAAATGTTCAGTACTCCTAAGTGAGATGGTGATCGTTATATCTATACATATAGAAATTTCTTAACTGTGATTCTTTGATATACTACATGAGTAGCTACTTAAAGTTTTGAACAAGGCGGCGCAAGAGCAAGACATACACGAGCTAGCTCCCTTATATGTCTCACTATCCAACTTTGAGCTAGCTAGGTGCGTAGCTTTATCAGTCAAGATTCTTTCTACTCCGCTTTTGCTCGTAGCTATTACACCGAAGATTATGTGTGCACTACTACTACTGCTACTACTAGTCAGTAGTCACTTGGACCTGAAGCTCGTAGTGCTCTGACGCCTGAACTCACTGCGGCGTTTCCTTTGGGGCGAAGAGTGGGTGCCTGCATAGTTAATCCACAGAGATAAGCAGCCGACACTAAAATAAAGGCGAGAGCCTGAAAGAAGACGACTAGTCAATCTAGTAGGAGTACCTAACAGCGAAGCGGCCGGAGGACCCAAACACTATTCCTCGTCCACTGTAACGAACACCGGGGGAGAAGAGAGCCAGGATCTCGCCGCTTAAGCTAGCTCCTCTCTCGCTCACTCTCTTTTTACCAAGCCTGCTGCACGAGCAGCAGCAGGAAAGATGCAGGCCGGGCGACGAAGGAACACTGCAGGGATGCATGCATCAATGGCAGCGCTGCCGCGCACGTACTGTTCTGTAGTACTACGAGAGTATCTGAGGCGACGATGCGGGGACACGCGCGGCTGATCGAGCGACCGATCGATATCAGGCAGCAATAGCATGCAGGTGCAGGATTAAAGCGCGCAGCGAGAATGATTTGGGGCGCCGCTTTGGCCCTGCATTATTATGGCTGATGAGATCAAAGCTACGTACGAATACTACCCAATTAAAGAGGAATTTCAAAGGGTAGATCGATCCGTCGCCATTTCATGTGACTTTCCTTTTTCTCTCTTCGACCGACGACCACGTCATGGCCAGAGTAATTCTTCCCAGCTTATCATTTGAAATAGTTACCTGGGCAAACCACATACACATGCTCATCCCTGATCCATGTGCGATCGACTTATGCAACCAAAAAAATTTCAGCAGATTGAAGTGTTCACAACCATATATGTTGTCGCAGACATAACGCAGAAGAAAGAGCAACATAAGCAACACAGCAGGCAGCAACCAACTACTCCCAAGTTAATCCTCGATCGAAAGACAAGTCAAAGAGCGCAGCTAAGCAGGCACCGCTGACGAATACTTTAGCATACCCCCAATCGAATACTTTGGAATGCCCACAGGCAAAAGGTGGAAGTAATGTAAACTATGTATAAACATCATTGTTCACGACACAAGCATATATAACAGCCAACGTACGGCTGATTGTAGGCCCAAGCTGGTATGATGTGCACTTGGGCCGACTAGCTAGAAACAAAAGACCTAGTATGATCGATCACTGTGAGGAATGATGATGGTGATCAGTGTAGTTTAGTCGACTTCGTCGATCTTGGGGTCAGCACCACCCGCAGCCGGTGGAGCTGGAGCATCGTCCTCCATTCCACCGCCAGTCGTGTCAGCACCAGCACCCTGGTACATCTTGGCAATGATCGATAGGGTTTAGGGATGTAAGTTTCTTAATTTTTGGGTTCGTGAGTTGGCTCAAAACTTTTTAAAATAAATTAACTTCTTTTTTTTTATCTTATATTAGTGAGGGAAATAAAATAAACTAGAGATTTGATCCATAAAACCCATTGGATACTTACTTTTATTCCTAATAGGGTTGCAGAGGCCTTCAAGCTCCTTCCTCTTCTCTTCGAACAATCGAACTCATCAACCATGGCAAGCTGGTTGCTGTGTCCAGCCACTGGAAATCGCCTGGTCGACAGCGTCCTCGATCTTCTTGTCATCTGCTGGAAGCTTGGAGGCGATCTTCTCATCCTGGATGATGTTTCTCATGTTGTAGGCGTAGTTCTCCAGAGAGTTCTTGGTCTCTACCTTCAGACCTTCTTCGATCTTGTGCTCCTCAACCTCGGATTTGTACTTCTCTGAGTCCTGGACAATTTTCTCATAGTCCTCCTTGCCCGGCCTTTATTTTCTCTGACCATTAGTGATGGTGATCTTCTTCCTTCATGGCTCGCTAAACATCTCTATCGTCACTCACCGGATTATATATCTCAGAAGCTCTTTATTCCTCATTCAAGCTTTCACTTTTACCTTATTCACCATTTAAAATTTTTATTTCCTTTATTTTGCATCGGTTCACATTTTTCATTCATTCCATACCATTTTACTTATACCGACGACGACGAATAATAGAAATAAAAATTTGACTGGTAAATTAAAAAAAAGTTTAGTTTGCCTGTAAGAAATTTACTCTATATTTATCTTTAGCTTCAGCTTCATTCACCGCCTCCAAATTCGTCTGGTAGTTAATTTCAATGCATTATATATTTGAAACAATGATGAAGCTCTCGACTTTGGTCGTGTTTGGCGCGAGGACGAACGATCCAGCTGCTTCAAAGGCATCCATCGGCATCGCGCATCTACGGCAACGAGACAGCAACGCCACGGCTGGCCGGTCCGGTCTGGTCCCATGCCGCAGCGGCACGGACGGTCGAGAAGCATCACGCGTGAGCAGCACGAGGGCTCGACGACACAAGCGTTTCACCAACTTCTCAATTATACTTAGTCTCAACCGCGACCTGTCCCCCGATCTCCCCGTCGCCGTCCCCGCCGTCCTCCCGTGCCTTCTCCTCCCATCTCCGGCGCGCTCGTGGCTGTTCCGCTCCCAGATCCGTGGCCGCCGCCGCCGGTTCCCCGCGAGGCGCGAGCCGGTCAAGCCCTAACTAGGCTGCGGTACGTGCAAATGGCGAGGCCTGTTGTCGCACCCTGTTTTCGCTTCCAGATAAAGGGCAATTGATCTTGCTGCAGCTGTTTTCGTCCCACCCCCAGAAGTCCAGCGACGAGATCCGTTTTGAGTGATTGATTCGTACGTTGCTGGTAAGGAAGAATATGCCTAATTGCCTGTTTGCTTGGAATGGATGCATTCACGTGTTCCACACTCCACAGGATATTTTCCTTGCTTGCTGGAATAGGCACTCCAATCTATGCCCATCCAATCGGTCGCGAATTTCGTTTCTGGGTGGTAGGGTTCTAGTAGCAGTCCCTTTGTAATTCCATTTGTTAGTGTCACCAGCAGATTAAAATTGATCCCTTATAGGAGTATTCAGTTATAAGCAATCATTTATAACCAATTTTAAGATGTGGCCTCTGTATGTCACAACAGATTTTTTATAATCCCCTCCCTTGTATATGTTGAGATTCATGTAATAAAATTACTCAGTTACATATGATTTATAAACCTGATATCTACACCTAATACCTGTTTAATTTGATTACTGTTGTTAGTAACACAAGTGCAGCATAAAAAATAACGAACACAGTCATCAGGTTGTATTGCTCCTTTTATCGGATATAAAGATTCAGTATGTTTTGCCATGCTTAACAGTTCAATTACCTGTAATAATTTCATTGGCTTGCTGCCCTTCATATTCCTTATGCAGGTTTCTACATCATTCACATCCTGCCAATTAGAACCACCTTGTTCTCATCTGCTGAAGAAGGTGGGTGTATATGTGAATAGCATGCTGGCGACTTATCTCTGCTCTTGCTTATAGGCAATGGCTGTACTAATTTCGTTTGCTTGCTGCCCTTTGTATTCTTTTTGCAGATTTCTACATAGCATTCACATGCTGGCAATTAAAAGCGCCTTGTTCTCATCTGCTGAAGAAGGTGAGGGTATATGTGAATAGCAGGCCGGCGACTCATCTCTGCTCTCGCTTATAGGCAATGGCCAATGCAAGCAAACACTTGCAGCCTTCAGAAAAAGGCGGCAGTGACAAGAAGTATCAGGGCACGCTGGTTGCTTCCCCTGCAAAAGCCATTACACCCAAGCGTGTGCAGAACATTATGCCATCAAAACGACTGATATTGAGTGGGGATTCAATTGGTCATGTGGCATCATTTTTGGTTAAGGTTGTTGCTCTTGAGGCAGTAAGGAGAGTTTCTAAGGCAAAATGTCCGTTCATATGGAACTCTGTTCAAGCATTGCAAATTCTTGTGTATCCTCCATTTAGCTGGATTCAACGATGGGGACCACTCAAATTTGTTGTACAAGGGATTCAGGTTATTTGATTTCTTAGCCGTGATGTTCGTCTTTGTTTGTTCTGAAATTACCTTGTTTTCACGTTTCACAATAGGTTACTTGCCTAGATATTGTACTAATTCATTGATGTAACAAAAGATAAATAAGAGGACATTATCTTCTGTGCAGTTGTGGAAGTGAGATTAAGATCTTTTAAGGACTGATTACATTTCCTTAAATGCAGAAACTATCCATGCCGCTATTGTTTGTGTCTGTCACAACAACATTAAGTGAGAGATCTTCTAAGCGTGATGATGAACCAAGTAGCAATACAGAACGACCTGAGACACCTTCTGAAGCAAATGAAACAACATCAAGTTCCAGCACAAGGTTCCAATAAATCTCTGAGTTTATTAATACTTTGTTGCCAAATTTTCTTTGAAGGATACCATTCCATTTCTTGTGATCCTACTACAACGATTAGATAGGTTATGGGCTGCCTGTCAATGACATTGGCGATCTTGGCTTGTTTTAGGGATGTTGCTGATGTCACAAAGGATATTGTATCAGAGAATTGGCTAGTGTCGCTAGTCAGGGAGCTTGAAAAACAAGGCATCACTTTGCCCGAGAGGTGACTTTTTACTTGATTCTTTGCTATTTGTGTTTGGTATTTCATATTGTTGGAGCATGATCCTTGAACTAAACAGTATCGTTAGTTTATCGGGACGAGAGGAGCACTATTCTGGTGCACTTCTGAATACTATAGCAACAGTTACTGTGCGAGTAATAAAGAAATAAACATGCATCGATATGTTACACTGTCTATGTTTGCTGTGTTCAGAATTGATTCAGCTTTGTACAGTCTTTTTTCATGAATTTTGCTGGGTATTAAGTTATGTAAGTCTTTTACTGTGTGGATTAGCCCTATGTAGCTTTTTGAGCTTATTCGTAATGTCATTATCTCAGGACAAATATATATATATATATATATATATATATATGTTCATGTAAGAAAGGTTGTAGCCATACTGTATTATTAATTTATTTTTATTTCAATCAAGCCATTTGGCCTATATGAGGAGTCTGGTCACATGCCTGCGGCCTGCCGCAAGTAACCTGTTTCCATAAATCTGACATTCAAGTTTACAAATGTTTCAGGTTAACTGAGGATGAACTACGTAGATTTTACGCTGCAGCAAATGGTGACTTTTCGTCCCTGCTGTCTTCGGTTAAGAAAACAATTCATTGGAGGGAGACGTTCCACATACTCACATTGCAAGAACTTGAAAAGTGGTCTCACATGGTCTTTTGGCATGGATTTGACACTATGCTTCGGCCTTGTTTAGTGATCCGTCTTGGACTTGCATGCTCTAGAATACCCCCTTGTGATAGACCTCGTTTTGGGCAAGCAGTAGGTAATTAACTTCACAACCTCTTTTATCTGGTCATCTGTTTGCACTCTTGATGATTCACTTTTCCATGAGAGAATTTCATAATCATTTTGATGTTTAAAATAGGGTCATGAAGCTTTACTGTACATTGCTCATTAACAACTCTTCTGGGTATATTAGTTTGTTAGTTTGCTCTTGTGTTGACCTTTGAAAAGCACATCCTTCTCTTTCCTTCTTAGATTTACATAATAATAAATTGAAAGCATCTTTTCTGAACGCAAGGTCTTACTGTGGTACCAAAGCAGTAGTGGTCCCTCTTAACTAAGTAGCCATAATACACTGCAACCAGGCCCTAATAATTCTGATGGAAATCATATGCTCCTTATCGCGTGTGAGGCACTAGTTGTTCTGAGTTTTGACATTGAGATTTTCATCATTTATTTCCTCTGATTGGTTGCAATAACAGTCGGCACTATCTCACTAATGTTTTCTTAATTCAGTTTCCCAGATTGACCATGGTGTCTTAAACTTGACCAATGAAGAGGATCCAAGAATTACTGTGTTACTGGACTGTCACGGAGTTTCTCCATTCAGATTTCCAATGCAAATGATGAGGTCATTTATCACTATAGTTCAAGAAAACTACCCAAATCGTCTTGCAGTTTTATTTGTTGTCCGTCTTCCTCCAGTTGTCAGAGTTATTGCACAGACATTTATTCAAGTAAGATAATTACTCCAGCCCACTGTCATCTCACAACTTCTATAATGGTTAGCCTATTGTACCGTGTTGGCATATCCCCCCCCCCCCAGAAGGTTATTCACTTTTTATCGTCAGATCATCCTAATATCTTCAGTTTTTGCTATTAGTAAAATTTTAAATGGTCTATAGTAACGTATAATGCTAAAACAGCTTTGCACTGGTATAACACAACATCCCGTGGTGTACTCAGACCTTAATTCTATACAGGTCTTAAAACCATCTACGAAGCAGAAGTTACGGTTCGAGGGGGATTCATACAAGAAGACATTGGCGGAATTCTTGCAAAATGTGCCTGCTTTTCTAGGTGGTAAATGCAGGTGCTCACAATGTGAGAAGCCTCGTGATAGCTCAGCAATACAGACGGGCGAAGGGAGCAAGAGCCAGCCTCGTCAAATTAGCGTTGATGATGGAGAATATTTCACAAACTTCGACTTTGATGAAGCAGAGATTCCATCACCATATAGCTGCGAGCACGCTATCAGGACTGCAGTAATTGGCTTGCTGATGGTGTGCATCTTCATCGCGTTCCTTGCTGGGATGAACGAACCGTCAGCCGTTCCATCCAGTGCCTGAGTCCCTGAAGGTTACGGAATCAGGCATGTTTTCATGTAGTGGCACATAGAGGTTGTAGGAGTAGCTTATTTGTAGCAGAGTATATATAGATTTGTTGTTGCCAGAATGCTAGGGTGTTGTGTTCCTTGTCAGTTCTCGGTTTTCATCACCGGCATAGTGCTTTGCCTCCCGATTGGAGTCCACAATAATAATGTTGTGTGTGGATGTTGGTCCACGACTCATTGTAGTTAATTCTTTTCGTGTTTGATTAATCAGCTGCGTGCCTGCGTCGTATGATTTTTTTTTTTTTTTGACATTGTGTTTTACATTTCTTCCGCGACGCCCAGACGTCTCACCATATATGACGTCCATCCGTTTGTTGGAAGTAAAAACGCGTTTGACGCCGATCCGGCCCGCCGCGTACAGGACAGAGAAAATTGTACATATACTGATCATTTGTCTTATTCAGCTTTCTATAAATATTATATATTTTGTTATACTTTGATTTTTCATTAAAGTTATTTAAATCTTTGAATAAAATTTTTGAATAAAACAAATGTTCAAAATTAATATTAAAAGTCAACAGTTATATCAATTTAAAAACAGATAAAATATATTTTTAAAAAAATAATACAGAGTACTATTTTCTCAGTTTTAAAATATTAACATTGTTGACATATTTTCGTGAGTTTTTATCTAATTACATGCTTGCCTTTTTTTTCTCAACATGTTTTGCAGTGGGTTTAGAATCGTGTCAATTGGAGTAGAGTTTAAACCTGGGGAACCATAAAAACAAGCTTAAAAGGGGGAAAAAAAAGAAAAAGAAAACAATACCGCGGGCTTCAGCCGGAACGCCTCCAGTTCGCTACACCAAACTTAACTCCTCGACCCAGGCAGCAGCACAACCGCTCAGCAAGCACGGCGGCCCGCGCGGCCAGAAGGGGGCACAAGGCTACCCACCTTGGGTTGGCCCTCGTTCAGCTTCGACGGAAGGTGAGAACTGAGCTCTACTCCCCAATCGTCGAATCCTCCTCTCTTCTTCTGTAGTTGACCTCTAGGTTGGATTTAGTGGGGTGGGGTTGGCTCAATCTCTGCGCGGGGCGTCTGTTGACCGGGACGCCGGAGAGAGCAGGAGATCTCTCCGTTGGCATTAGGTAGGGCAGCAGACCTACCTTGCCCTATTGGTCGGTCCGCCTCGGATTCAGGTTCTTTTGTTTGGAAATTGGAATCGAGCAAATCCTAGGGTAAAAATGGATTTATTATTGTGTTATTTTATAACTGTTCGAAGTTTTACAATCTTTAATGGAGTTGATGCCGCCTGTTTGCTCATTAGGAAGGATGTATACAGTGTGCTTTTTTGCTCCCCGTAGGGAAGGTAGATTCGAAGAAACGTTGTGAGATTGAATTCAGGGCAAGCCTGGCAGTTGAAGTTTGTTTTGAAATTCTTACTCTAGGATTAAGCCCTGATGAGTCCATCAAGGAGCCCCAGTCCCAGGAGCAAGAGCAGAAGCCGCAGTCCTCCTCGACGAAGAGATAGGCTCCGCAGTGAGCGTGCACCGCACCGCAGTCGCAGCCGGAGCCGCAGCCGCAGCCGCAGCCCGTTCCGTCGTAGAGAACGGCGTGCCAGCAGGTGTGCTCCCAAGTGATGTCTTTAGTTTCTATAACTTCCCTTACGACTAATTCTACAGCAAGATAGATTTACAATTTTTCATCCACTTTCCTGGTTGATAGGAGCAATTTACATTTACGCTGCATGAATGGTTACTGAAATGCCAATATGGTATTGGGTTTACCCTGTTCTTTTCTTCTGTCTCCAGTAATACGGCTCTATTGCTTGTGCTTATGCAAAATATAGTTTGTTTGGGGACATGTATGGTGGTATGCCATCATTTGAATATTTGATTATAGTTTGATAAAAAGTTCAAGTAACTTCAGTTATTCAAATAATATTGGTTATAATTGAAGTGCTATGCTATTATGTCTGCCACAAATAAACCTTGCTGAGTTGTATGCATTTCTAGGGAGACGCAGATTTGATTTGACTATGATTAAAGCATGAATTCAGCTATAAATAGACCATGCAGAATGTGTATATCTTTAAGGAAATCATCTTGAACTGGTTCTTTACTAGGAAAGTTCCAATGACTGTTTCCTCTATTATATATCTTACTGAAATAATTTGACTGATTGTGAAATGTAATAACCATTGAATCATAAAAATACTTTGCTAGTGTCATAATACTCCCGATATCTGATTACAGTACCCTCATGTAACTGGATTTTATTTTTTGCTACTGGCTTGTCAGGAGAAAGGCATTTTTATCTTCTTTCATATATTCCAGCTCAACATGGCAGACTGAGCATGTCTAACATGAATTGTGTTCCAGGGACCTTATATGTAAGAACTGCCGGAGACCTGGTCACTTTGCTAGGGATTGCCCTTCTGCTGCGACATGCAATAATTGTAATCTTCCTGGGTAAATTAACTTCAACACTGACTATAGAGCTAATTCCAGTTTTGTTGGAAACAGTTGTATTCAGTACATGTGTTCACAATATTATAGTTCTAATATATGCTAGCTGTCAACTTTTTTAGAAATTTATTGAAACTGGATTGTAACAATTTTTTTTCAATAGCCACTTTGCAGCAGAATGCACCTCACAAACTGTTTGCTGGAATTGCAAGGAGTCTGGACACATTGCTAGCGAGTGCAAGAATGAGGCCTTGTGCCATTCCTGCAACAAGACAGGTCACTTGGCTCGGGACTGCCCTACCTCAGGATTTAATGCGAAATTATGCAACAATTGTTTTAAGCCTGGCCACATTGCTGTCGACTGCACCAATGAAAGGGCTTGCAACAACTGCCGTCAGCCTGGACATATAGCTCGGGAGTGCAAAAATGAACCAGTTTGCAACTTATGTAATGTCTCTGGTCATGTTGCTCGCAGCTGCCCAAAGACAACTCTGACTCTGGCTTCTGAGATACAGGGCGGGCCATTCCGTGATATCTCCTGTCGCATTTGTGGCCAACCAGGGCACATCAGCCGCAACTGCATGGCGACCATCATCTGCGACACATGCGGTGGTAGGGGGCACATGTCGTATGAGTGCCCCTCGGCCAGGATATTTGGTGGGGGGCTACGCAGGTTCTGAAAGCAAGTACCTCAGGATATGTGATCATGGGCTCCGCTGGTTCTGATGGTTGAATGTAACCTTGTTTTATTGTTGCATGTTTAGATAGCTTGCTTGGTGGCAACCCCGACGGGCTTTTTTGATAGTATCTTTTTGCTACTTCTGTTCTTCGGCCTCATGAGGAGTTGAGAAATGATTCGGCTAGATGTATTTGAGTCTGACCTTTTTCTGTTCTGATTAAGGTACTGCCGTTTATGGGCCAAGAGGCTGTACTAGCTCAGTGAATGTCAGGCGAAGCAATGCTAGATTAATGTTGTGGGCTTTCTGAACATATGTTTTCCCCATGCCCTACTATCATGTACATTGGTGAAATTCTTATCGTAATGTCGTGATTGGATCATCTGAGTAACGAACATATGTTTATTCTTAAGTGACGTTTGGCTGCGTATAGGCTGAACTTCTGACCGGTTTCAGTTCATGTATGGACGTCTGGACGATTCTGGGAGACCACCCCTTCGACAGTTCTTGGAGAGTGGCGAGGTGACGGCCCTTGTTTGCGCCGCGCACTCCTAGGAGCAGCAACAAACAAACGGATGGATCAGTGTGTTTAAGTTTGATGCAACAAACAAATGAATAAACAAGGTTCATGTTACGTCGCAACGGACAATCGAACCTGGTCATTAGTAGAGCACATCAATTACTTATTTTGTAATAGCTCCAACAGACCAAAAGTGCAACACATAACCATAGATAATGCGAGGACAAGACAAACATGATAGATCCCAACTGTCATGGCTCCGTGGAGTCCATGAGGATCTGTGGTTTTTTACACGGCAACATAAATCGCCAAGCAAGTTTTTCAGACCACCAAGCCTATAATGGCAACACAAATTTGCAGCAGCTGGAGAGTCCACAATTCATGATTATGGACGCTGATGGTGCCGCCTAGTGTGCTCGCTCCTTGAACACATCAAGGCCGATTTCACTAGAGTCAGTAGCCTGCAGCTCCACTTGAATGCCATTGAGTCCACTCTTGAATTTTTGGTTCGAGCTCGCGTAAAGCATCTTGCTCCTGACCTTTGAGGTGGATGGGGACCTAGCAACACAGACACATAGTACCTCATATGAATAAACAGCTCTGCTGATGGCGTGGTTCATAAGGAAGACAGATAAATAAATCAGCAATACCATAGGATGTAGAATATCCTGCTCTTCTGGACATCCTCAGCAGTAACAAAGTCAAAATCATAGATGGCGTATCGGCAGTCATTGTCAGGTAGAGTGGCTTGGAAATCCTCAAAGCTTGTTGTGCGATCCCCAACCTGGTCAACAACAATCTCCTTGAACTTGTCGTCCATCTTGAAGGTAATGAAACGGTGCAGCCTCTTAGATTGCAGCTCGCCGAACTTCAGCATGCACTCATCATTCACTGCAACTCCTGAAGCTGAGTTCGCCTGTGAACAAAACAAATGTCAAATAGCCTCTTGCAGAAATGCTGGGAAAATATGCATACAAACGACCCAATGTGGTCGGACCCTTCCCTAAACCCTGCATCAGCAGAATTACATGCATTGGGCTGCCCCTTTTCTAATGGGTAATACAATCTTGAATGCCGCTTCAAAGTAGTCAATTCAAGAGATATGGTTGACTTCACTAATTTTCTATTAGTGGACAATTGAACCCACAGTTACAAATTGGGATCCCCCAGTCACTAAATCTGAACGGCACTGTAGTTTTCTAGCTAGAAAGTGTGGTTCATAATCAGTGGCAGTGCTAATGTGCGTACAACATACTACAGTCTACAGATCCACACCATGTAACTCTACAAAGAGTCTAAGGTTACACAACAGCCGGTACACTCTCCATCCCATCTCCGAGATGCACCAGTTTAAAAGCTAAACTGACAGATGTATCGCTGTTAACCAAGCTCATCAAGTGATCAGACACGGATCAACTGAGATTCCGCAACGAGCCGACCTAGCAGAAGGTAGATCTAACAAAATTCATGGTACCGATGCCACAATCCTTAGAACTGAGCCGAGTAACGAAAACGCCACATCTCACTGAATCTTCAGCTGGAACCAGACGAGAATCCTGAATCCCGATTAGGACCTAAATCTGAGACCGACGAATCCCGTCATGGCCACCAAAGGTTTCTCCTCTAACCCGCCCACACGCAAAACCAAACACTAGTCCAGACCCGATCAGATTCTCCACCCGAGGAAACCCACAGACAGCCCACGCGCAACCTCGATTCGGATTGAACCAGCTAGATCCGAAGCATCTAGCCACACTACTACTACCACTGCCGCCACATGAACCGAAATCAACCGCGGAACCAGCAGACCCGGCCAGCACCCAGCACCGATGGATGTGGGAGAACCGCAGCGCGAGGAAAGCGGACGGGAGCGGGCGGGGGTCTTACCATCTCGAAGGGAGGTCGGAAGCCGGAATCCGGGGGAGCCGCGCAGGCGAGCGAAGCGAAGCGAGGGGGAATGGGAAAGAGGGCTCGCGTTTGGAGGGGCGAGGCTGCCCGTTTTGATGGGAGACATGGGATGCGGTCGCCGGGTTTTCAACTAGATGATCCGGATGCGCGCCGTGACTGTTCACTTCTTCTTGATATTAACTCCGAGTATATTTGATCATTCATTTTATTATAATTAATTTATTATTAAAGTTATTTAAATTATATTTTATAATTTTATATATTTTTATTAAAGTATGATTTTTAAATAAACTCAATGCATAATATTATTAGTTAGTAAAGACAATAACTTAAAAAACGCAATGTACACATTTATTTTTGTGATTATAGAGCCTGATCTGATGACAGAACGGCGCACAAAAACAAATTGTGGAATTTAATCACGGTAG
Organism: Zoysia matrella; assembly: GCA_001602295.1. NCBI lineage: Eukaryota > Viridiplantae > Streptophyta > Magnoliopsida > Poales > Poaceae > Zoysia > Zoysia matrella. The sequence goes on from BCLG01000927.1 coordinate 117,834, forward strand.
TATTTTTCTTTTCTACTTAGCTTGCTCCACGTGTGTTCGGCATCATAACGCAAACGCAACCAAGTGCCTTTTTTTAAAAGGAAAAAATAAACTAAATACTACATCTGTTTTAAAATATAAACATTTTTAATTTAAATAAAATCAAACTATTTTAACTTTTATCAATAATATTTAAAAAATATATATAATTTATAATATAAAAATATAATTTTTATGAAAGCTTAAAAAAATTAGTTTAAATAAATCTAAAAATATTTATATTTTGAAAGGAGATAGTACCATTTTGGCTTTGAGCTGGAGGAGCGCCGAGAGAAAAGCAGCAGCTGCAAGAAAAAAAATATCCGCCGAATCTAAAAGAAAAGGAGACTGCGTCGATTCTACGCGGACCCTGTCGCCCACCGACCTTAACCCTTTTTCGCTTATTCCTATTTGTTTTATTATTGTAATTTGCGGGCATGTGATGTGAGGCTGTGGTCAGCACCGAGCAGAGTTTCTTTCCAGCAATCATGCTGGTGATCTGTGGCCATTGATAGTGGTCGAACAGGGCTGATGGTAGCCAGGACATCGCTCGGTGTGAACGCACGGGCACAGGCTGTGAACATTGATCAGGTCATGATTGAAAGACAAACCGGACCGAATGACCCACGCCGCCACCACCGCCTCACCTGAGCCCGCGGCGGTGGCCTCGTCGTCGACGGTGAAGTCGTGCTCGTAGACGGCGTAGCTGCAGTCGTCGGCGGGAGGTCACAGAAGCCGACGTCGCGTGGGCCGACTTTGTGACCTTGTCCATCACCACCGCCGGTTCACTTTGAACACCACGGAGCGGTGCGCGTGGGCCGGGCGCAGCTCTGAGATTCAGCAGAAAAATGAAACGCGGCAGAACGTCTGAACCCAACTCTTATATTCAGCCCACCTTTGTTTCAGTCAACAGTTCACTGCCTGGTACTCCTATAGTCCTCTGTTTAGTGATAATTCTATTTATAAGAATAATTTATATAAAAATTTACAGAAAAACTAGGTCAAATTGGAATAGAAAATACTCACTTCGATTTTAAAATATTGCTTGTAACATCAACTTTTATCATTCATCTTATTTAAAAAATACAACAAATATTATATTTTTTATTATAATTTATTTTATTATCAATGTTATTTGAAACATGACTAATAATTTTACATATTTAAATATTTATTTAATAAATAGTTAAAAATTATGTTAGAAGTCAAAGTTATTAATATTTTAAAATCAAAGAAAGCAGAACGGAGGTTAGGATGCCTATTGATGCAAAGCGTCTGGACCGGGAAAGTGACGAAAAAAATTCGAATTTTGTCGATGTAATTACTGTTACTCACTCCAATCGTTATTTGTTGTCATTTTAGACAGATAAGTTGATCTAGAAATGAACTAAACTCTCCTGTCCAAACGACAGTATTAAAAAACAGAGGAGCATTTTCGATCGCCAAAGGGAGAACTATGATCGTACGTTCAATGTGTAGCCGCTCATGGTCGAGAAAACCAGAAAGCACGGATCGATCTCAGAAGCATACAGAACAAGTCGCCAATGGAAACAGAGAGAAACCAAAGTCAATTATAATTGACTACATGCTTCAATGAAGGAACAAATAAGCAAATGAATGAATGAATCAACTGCTCACAGATAGGAGCAGCAATGCCAACAGACGCTCTAGAACTATACTGTGTAGACACTAGCCAAATCTTCCTCTGTGCATGGAGTAACAGTAATCATCAAATCTACTACACGAAGAACTGGAGGAGAACCGGCGGCGCCTGTGCCGTAGCGGCAGCTTCGCGGTGGCGCCGCATGTGCCCACCGAGCGCCTGGCCCATCTCGAACGCGGCACCGCAGAAGTGGCACTCGTGGGCCGGCTGCTTCTCCTCCGCCGCGGTCGTCGTCGCGGCGGCCGCAGCAGCCTTGGCCGGCCCCAGCGC
>BCLG01000927.1:119794-144604 GCA_001602295.1 Zoysia matrella
CCGAGGGACAGCGACAGGGAGAGGGTCACGCCGTCGGCGCCGTCTCTCGGGTGCTTCGTCATCGGAACTGGAGGACGGTCGATGAGCTACTCGAAGATCGCTGGCGAGAAAGAAAGAGCTACTCCCGAGGATCGAAGCTTAGAACTTAGCAGGATTAAGCTGGGAGCTAATGAGTCTGCTTGCTGCTGTTGGTGTTGGAGGATAGCCTCGTCGTGCATGGGCTTGCCCTTTACATACACGGAGGGGAGGCCGCGTTGACGACGACTGGTCCGTCCGTCTGAAAGGCGGAGCCGCGGGCGGAACCTTCTGTTTGGATAGGGACGCGCTCTCGGCGTGGCGTGGCGTGGCGTGCGCGCTGGCCTCACACCGCACCTGGTCCGGACAGGACGGAGCGCGGAAACGTCCGCGAACGGAGCTTACTTGTAGCTGACGGTGTTAGCAAATAGTACTCCTATATTCGTATCGAAAAAAAAAAAACAAGAAAAGAACTTGGCAATTGCGTGGGAAGGTCACCGCCCACGCGGAGATGACGTGATGGAACTAGCAACTGACGGAGTTAGTACTAAGTAGAGCGTGAGTGGGACCCATGGTGGGATTTCGTGTTTGCTTGTGTTCCGTTTTAGGTATACCTTTCAGAAGCGGGCAACGGATTTGTATCATTTTTTTTTCTGCCTTTTTTTTATGACAAATTTTGTTATACTCAATTTTATTTATTTATTGTATAAATAATATTTTATAATATAAAATTGTTTTTTATTTAAATTATATTAATTGATTTAAAAGGCAAAGTTGTCGATCGTACAATCATTGTTAAACGATAATTTTACAATGAATAATTAAAATCAAATATGATAAAATTTGTTTTAAAAAAAATCAGAGGATATGAATCCGCAATGCAGTGGGAAGTAGGGAAGCGCTCGCGGATCGTTTGACCTTTGACCCATGCAGCGCGTGGTCGTCAGACTAGTCGTGCGAGTGAAGAATGGTGCTGCTGCGGCGGCTACTACTGGTACTCGTACTTTTCTACAAGAAAAAATTGCAGTAAAATTCTTGGATAGTTCTTCCTGCTCCTGAGTCCTAACGCGCATGTGTTCATCATGTAAACACGGGCGAGATTCTTCGCAAGTGCTTTCACGCGCTAGCTCCTCCGATTTTGATGGATGAATCCGAAATGTTTTTAATTTCACCTTAAATTTCATTGCCAGTGAGCTGACCTTTTGGTCAGGTCAGCAACCTGATTAGGAGTAGTTTTGATGGGCAAGATATGCGACTCTTGTTTGTTTACTCGGATACTGTCATTCATATACTAGCTCTGTTCTTTAATTAATGTCGTTGTTGATTTTTAACATCAATTTTGATTATTTATTTTATTTAAAAAATTAATTCAAATGTGTAAAATTTTAATTTGTGATTCAAATAAATCTGATGATAAATAAAATTATAACAAAATATATGATATTTATTAACAAAAATTTAATAAGACGAATTGTTAAAGTTAAAAATAAAAATCAACGACGATGACAATTAAAGAACGGAGGGAGTATGCAAAATAAGAACTCACATGCATGCATCGTTGCTTTAGAAATAACAGTACTCCTAACCTCGATCAACTATTTCTTGGACATGGTCTTATCGGATAGGTTCAGGTGCGGATGCAGCAAAAGATACTAATAAGTGAGTTTGTATTAAACTGAAGCCATGAAACTTGGAACCCACGTTTGCTTTCAGGAAGCTAGAACAGCTTAATGAACATCTCCCAAAAGGAAAGGAAAGCCTTCAATTCTTAGATGGAACAAACCCGTTGCACAGCTACAAAGTTACCAAAAAATATTTTCAATCTTCTCAGAGAAACTGCGGTTGATGCATAATAATCGAAGAACAATCAATCAGTTGCGGGGAAGGAACAATACGTCGCATGGTTCAATTGAATTGATCGTTCGATCAGCTGGTTACGTTTGATGATAACATAAGAGGACCAAAGAAATGGACGAAAGAATTTCCCTATAATAATGCCATGTAAAATCAGGGCTGGCATATATCCGAAACCAGAATTTACGACGATCAAAACTCTGTCCTAGCGTACTTACAGACTGCATGCAATCTAATCTTCCTACAAACCTAGAGGATTCAATCGCATCTACACCTCTGAGGCTCTGATCGATGACGATGATCTAAAAAGCAACCTACAAAAACAAGTCGAGCAATACCGGCGGCTCGTCGGTCACGATCCGCCTGCGCTCGCCACACCCAGTCGTCGTCGACTCGTCCGCGCCGCAGTCGCCGGCCTTCTCCTCGTGGTGCCTGCTCATGTGCCCTCCCAGCGCCAGTCCGTTCTCGTACCGGAGCCCACAGACGCGGCACTCGTGCTGCTGCCCGGGCGGCTCCGGCGGCTTGGCGCTGTCGGCCTTGTGCTGCTCGAGCGCCTTGGCGCTGACGAGGCAGCGGCCGCGGCCGCGGAGGTGGCTGGTCCGGTGCCCGCCGAGCGCCTGGAACGTGGGGAAGGCGCGGAGGCAGGTCTTGCAGACGAAATCGCCCTCGCCCGACGTGGCCACCAGGGGACCCCTCCGCCGCCGCGCCCGCTTATTCGCTGCCGCGGAGGACGGCGCCGTCGACGTCGCTCCGCCGGTCGAGGAGGTGCCGCATGACGCTGGGGAGTCCGTGGACAGGGATAGCTCCAGGGACACGGGCACCTCCTCCTCCTCCTCCTCCCTCGGATGCTTCATCTCCTCTAGTCTGATGGCGTTAATTGGGTCGGGTGGATTCGAGGAAATCTGCCGAGACGTCGTTGATGCCAGGGTTCTTTGGTTGAGACGCGAGAGCAGATTTGGGGCGAGCTGCGGTTGCGCGCGTTTATATATACATTGTGATCGGTGTTTTCTGACTGACTTCTGAGTCGGTTACGAGAGGCAACGTGTGCGATTTCAAAGAAAATATATAGTTCGAAAACCTTTTTTTTTAAGTCAAAACGGAGCTTACACACCGTTGGATGCATGGATTGCATTTGACGAGATGAACAGAAGAGCCAGTAACAATCTCCCTATGAAATAATCACTGCCGTGACATCCAAAACCAAACCCACAAACTGTTTACTAACATACTTTTTTATTAGATAATGGATATTCCGGCCTCTACATATCGCTCACAACCTTAATCTATTACAAATCGTTGTCTCATGGCTAAAAACACACTGCATATACGCCCACTTCGACAAACTTACAGAACATTCAATATGATTTACAACTCTGATCAATTACCGACTCCCTCTCCCGTTCCTAAATTATTTTCACGTTGACTTCTAATATTATTTTTAAATACTGTTAACATCTACTTATTAGTTCTGACTACTTATTTTATTAAAAATAATATTAAAAGTCAACGTGAAAGTAATTTTGGAAGAGACGGGGATTTACCCAAACGAACGAACGATATAAATGAATCAGAGGAACAGCTGGAGCAAGACGGGAGGCTCACCGCCGGCGGGGACGACCCGCTCCGGCACGGGCCACACCCAGTCGTCTGTCGCTCTGGCTCCGCCGCCCCTGTGGTCGCGATGCTTCGTCACGTGGCCTCCCAGCGCCGGGCCCGTGGGAAACACGACCCCGCAGATGTCGCACTCGAGCTGCGGCCTGAGGAACATGGCGACGCCGACGACGCCGAGGCCGAGCTCGAAGCCGCGGCCGCGGAGGAGGGGGAGGGGACCGGGCCGGCGCCCGCCGAGCGGCGCCTGCCCCTCACCTGACCTGGCCACCAGGGGATCCGTCGACACGCCGGCCGACGAGGAGCCGGAAAGCGCGGAGGAGTCCCTGCCCACGGAGAGCCGCAGCAACTCCGCATGCTCCTCCTCCTCCTCCTCCTCCCTTAGGTGCTCCATCTGATCCCTCTGATCTGCCCCCTGATGAGCGATGACTCGTTGGCTGCCAAAGAAACTCTCGAAAAATCTACGTGATGCGCACGCAAGAGATTTTGGAAGGGGTGAGCTTCATGGGGGGTGCACGTTTATATAGTACGTTCTGATGTGGTGGCTTTGAGTTTGTTGCGAGACTTGCGTCTTGATAGACTCTAAGAGGGCCCACTCTAACGTGAGACGGGCCAGCTGGCGCAGGGACGTAGTAACTAACACGGCGAACCCAGCGTATCGTTATCTGCTCCAGCTACCTAGGAGTAGAGATTTGTAAGGCAACCGTCCTGCGAACTTACCCCCTCCAGGCTCCAGCCTATCCTTCGCTACGTCCCTCCGCTCCCGCGCTGTGCCCCCTCTGCCCGCCAAGGCCCTCCCGGAAGACGGCTCCACATTTTTTTCTTTCTATTTTCTGCTTTTGTAAGAACGCTGGGGTAGGGACAAACACTCGGTTGATGCCGCCTTGCATATGCCTCGTTAATATTGGGGTGCATATCTGAAGTCATTGTAAATTTGGAAATTAGCGAGTCAAACGGGTAGATATAACCGCTTCTCCCCGTATGACCGTAATCTCCTCGGAGACTAAAGCTGAATTATTTGTAATTTTTCATTATTAAAAAAAGGCTTCTACACAATAAACAATGATAGTTCATCACCTATCTATTGCAAATACTTGTTCAGCAATATGACGGCACAAAACCAGTTATCCAAGGGACTGATACTGGATAAGATTGGACAGCGTTTTTCTACGACTACTACCATCTGTCAGAACGGTTTGTGGACTACGCGACAATATAGTACTCTCTCCATTTTGATTTCTAATTCGCGAATTAGAAATAAACAGTGGAATTAAAAAAAAGGAAAAATATGAGATATGCTAAAAACAAAAAGAAAAAAAATAAAAATAGAAAAGTATTGACAACAGATAAAATGTATTGAGAAGTGAAAATAACTTATAATTTAAAAAAAATTATTACATCTAAAATAAATTATAATTTGAGAGAAAAAATTAGCATACACATGTGATACTACTCGGTTTTTACTTTACTAGTAATATAACTGAAATGTTTGTTCTTATTTTCCCAATGTCAACATCACGTCAAGTCCACTCCTAAACAAGAGATTACTCCGTCCCAGTTCAAGTGTTGTCCAAGCGTTTGAAATTTGTACCATATAATGTGTCGCTCTCGCCTCCCAATGCCTCCGTCATCCATCGCATCGCTCAAAGTCGTAAATGCATTGGCAGGCAGCTCCTTCCATCTGCTCGCACTCGCTCCGAAGTGCTGGTGCCTGGCGGAGAAAATGTGGCTTGGCAAAGCGGCTGCCCGACAGAGCAGCCACGCGGACTGGCTAGGCTCAACTACGGCGACCTGGCAGAGCGAGGCTGCGGTGGCCTCGACTGCATCGCGGAGGACGAGGAACCGCGACCGACTGGGCGGCGCGCAGCGGCTTCAGGCAAGTAGCCACGGCCAACGGCGAGCTCTGCCCCCACTTCAAACGACGCCGGCGAGCTCCACGCCGCCCCCGCCCCCTTCCGACGCGTTCCGGAGAGCTCCGCCTCACCACGTGTCCGTGAAGCCTTCCCTCCCATCCAGATCTCGTCTGAAGGTCACGACTTGACCGGAGCTTGGTAGGGAGCGGCGGCCGCGATGCGGTCGCGTGGCGACGACGCCGGCTTTGGCGGCCTCCGCCAACGAGCTTGATTTCTGCTTGGATCTACTACACTGGTGGCCCTGTGAGCAAGGAGCACGGCGAGCTCTGCCCCCTTGCCTGGAACTCCGTCGCCGTTCCTTCCCGGCAAGCTCCTGGTGCAGCGCCGCCCCTCCACGCCATGCTGCCCCATCCGGCAAGCTACGACTTTGCGGCGACCCAGCGGCGAGCAGCAGCTTCGACGAGCACGTCAGCTACGGCGACCTTGGCGGCGATGAGCTCTTTTTGCTTGGAGAGGAGGCGATGGAGACCTCGGCGAGTGGCAGAACGACGGCGTGGCGGCCTCGGCGAGAGGCAGAGCGAAGAGGCGAAGAGCTGCAGCGTCTCGCAGTCGCATCGACGAGCTGGCTACGAAGTGGAGTACTAGTACCAGAAGCAACTTGCTGATTGCGAGAGTGAAAGCTGGCAGCCTCAGCCTGGCAATCAATGAAGGGCAGCAGGGTAAAATGCACTTTTGCTTGGACTCTGTGTTTTTATACCGTAAACGACGGAGGAAGTAAGTCAGTACAAAGTATTATACCGTAAACGAAACACGAATCCCTAGTAAACACTCCCTAGCTAAAACTCTAGAAAAGAAAAATACTACCTATCACGCTCATTTATTTATATTTAGTGCCAATAAGAACCAGCAAGTCAAATGCTACTATGCTACTACTACTAAGCCGTTCGAACGTCCCTTCAGGAAGCCCAAACAAGAAATTTGATTCTCTCAGCTAGGGATGCAAGTGGCAGGCTCGCAGCTCGGCAGCATTCTATAAATAGCTTCAAAACTCCCCCACTGTATGAAACACACAAAATAGCAACAGAGCATTTTTGGGACGGTCGATGGAGAGGCTGACTTTCGGACAGGAGGAACCGGAGGCGAGCATCGTCAGTGTGGCTCAAGAGGTCATGCTTCTGCTCGCGCGCGCCGGCGGCGGCGGCGAGCCATCGGCCGCGCCGCGCGTGTTCGAGTGCAAGACGTGCAGCCGCCGGTTCCCGTCGTTCCAGGCGCTGGGTAGGCACCGCGCGAGCCACAAGCGACCGCGCCCGCAGGGGACTGCCGCTGCAAGGACGGCGGAGCCGGCCAAGGCACGGGCGCACGGTTGCACCGTGTGCGGCGTTGAGTTCTCGCTAGGGCAGGCGCTGGGAGGCCACATGAGGCGCCACCGAGCCGTGGCGGTGGAGGGCGCCAGCGCCCGAGGGCTGCCTGAGGGCGAGGCGGAGAGGAAAGCCGACCAAGCCCAAGGCTCGCGGAAGCTTGGACCTAAACCTTGCTCCACCCCGAGTCCCTGACTAAGTTATGCAATCCGTAGATTAATTTGGTACAACATGATTGATTCGTGCAATCTTGTGTAAAGAAAAGAATTCAATATTAAAAGAAAAAGAAGTTTATTTTTGTACCACAAAATTAATGGTCTCACGTTGCTTCGATTATCATATTCATGTATAACCAATTGCAATTTGTAACTTGCAAGCGTCAACTGCAGGTTCGCCAATGGTTTGCTGCCATATGGAAACGAACGCACATAAATTCACGTGTCCTAAAAGGAACTTATCCTCCGATGTTTAAAGTACAAGATAGTTGTTGGGAGGGAAACGCAATAAAAAGAAGAAAAGGAAGAAAAATTCAATGTATGTCCTGAATGTAGCCGGCACGATATCAAACCAGCACCCAGTTGTATGTGTGCCCGTCAATATCAAGAGCAGAATTTCCACCAGTATAGCAGGCAATTGTTCTGACTTAACACCCATAAGTCCAAATCCGAACAATTGAAATAACTTGAGTAACAGACAAGAAGAGTTTCTGACAAAGAATAAAATGATAAAAATTACATGCATGGTAACATCACTATTTCGTAGTGAGGGCTGTTCACTAGCCGCAGCAGGCTGATTTCTGCGCTGGCGCTGGCTCGTTCCCGGTGGGTTTGATCTTAATAGTCTCCTGTAAACAAGAAGAGCTAAAATGAACTGCAATAAAAAAGCAACTGCACCAAACTTGTCAAATAAGTGCTGCACCTCAGGCTTTGAATCAGTCTCTGAGAGTCTCTGTTTGATATCCCTCGCTATAGAAAAGAAAACCTGCTCGACATTCAGGTTTGTCTTTGCACTCTACAGAAGAAATGAATAACAAATTATGGAACAAAAACAAATGCAAAAGCACATGCGTATATCATATATATGCTTACAAAAAGAACAATGTCAAATTAATGGTTATGTCACAAGAAAATAATGTCCTAACAGAATTTTATAACTCCCACTGACCGTTTCAAAGAACTTGATCCCATACTCGTCAGCAAGCGCTTGTCCCTTTGAAGTGGGCACAGCCTGCACAAAAGAATTTAGGAGGCAAGAGTTATACAACACATACTGTTACATATATCAATCACGAGTACAAGTGAAAAAAAAAAGTTTTAAGTGCAGCTAGAAATCAATTGCATACCCTTTTACTTTCATCCATATCAGCTTTGTTTCCTACCAAAATTTTGTTTACATTGTCTGAGGCATGTTGTTCAATGTTTCTGATCCAATTTCTTATGTCTACAAAAGTTAATAAAAATAGCATGATCAGAAATGGAAGATAAACAATAATCTCAAAGAGTGTTCAAGCGTAAAAATCTGTACTATTGAATGACGATTCATCCGTGACATCATAAACAAGTAAAATGCCCATTGCTCCCCTGTAGTAGGCTGCAATGAAAGTAGCACATTCATAAGCTTCAGCCTTGGCTATAGAATTTCAAGAAACAAAACAGCTTTGCCCCAAGAAAACATGCATACCAGTGGTAATAGTGCGGAAACGTTCTTGGCCTGCAGTATCCCAGATCTGCAGCTTAATCCGTTTACCATCCAACTCGACAGTTCTTATCTTGAAGTCAATACTGTCCCAACGATCGAATGGGCAGAATTTATAAATTAACACAAGTTTTCAGATATAAAGTATAATTTCTTGACCACAGCATTTTGTAAATTTAGACTACATACCCGATAGTGGTGATGAAGCTAGTGGTGAAGGAGCCATCTGAGAACCGTAAGAGAAGACAACTTTTTCCAACACCTATATTGGTACATAAAGTTTGTAAATAGAAAGCTTTGTGCCAGTAGCGTTGTAACTGTGCACAGTTCTATGGCATATACAGAAAATTTTAGTTTGCAATTTGTGGTTTTGCTGTGTTAAAATCTTCAGATGCACTACTGATTGCCTGAGTTTATGAACACAGTTGAAGCCCAAAAACTCTGCAATCTAAGAAAAAATACATGGTCATGGATAGGTGGATTGTTTGAATGCCCTAATTTGGAAGCAGTTCTTAAAATGCTAGTTTGATTAAGGGCCTCTTTGGTAGAGCTCCCAGCTCCTGATTCTCTGGATTCACTCATGATTCTCCTATGAAGTGATTCTGTAGCTGAAAGTGATTCTCTTTGATTCTCTATAATTAACTCTTAGAATCAAGACAGAGAATCACTTCACAAAATCAGGAGAAGCTACTCTTTTTTTTAAGCTCCCAGCTCCTCAGTTCATTTCAGAGAATCACTTCACAAAATCAGACAAGAATCACTTCTCTAAAAAACAGCGTTTGGCAGAAATCCCCTAATTTTGCTTGAGAATCAGGAGCTGGAAGCTCTGCCAAAAGGGCCCTAAAACAAAAAAAAGGGGGGGGGGGTGCTAATTATGAAGTAGGGTAGGAGGCAATCAAGATGACAACCCAATAAATTAAGAAAACACAAAGATCCATGCTTCATTTGCCTATGCTACCTTACGCGTGTAATTGCTGATGATAATAAAAATAATGAACGATAATGGCAGCTCTGCATGTGCTTCTGAATCTACATCCTGAAACGCTGAAGAGATTCATCTAGCCTTCTCGATGCTGCAGTCAATCCTACCAACAATCTCTATTCAATTTTCAGTTAAATAACACCGTTAGTTCCAACCTCTATTTAAATATCCGGTTGCACGAACAACACCCCTCAGCTGCTGTCAAGTGCTTAGATTAGATCCACGAAACAAAAAGCGTGCGTAAGCGCTCGCTTGGGTGCGTGTAAGCGCTGAGCAGCCCACTCCCGCCTAGCGTTGGCCCATAAGCGGCCTGTAAGCGCTGGCGCCGCTTAAGCGGGGAGAAGCGGCCGCGCAGGCGTGCGTCGGCGCGCTGGGCGAAGGAAGGCGGCGCGGAGGCGGCCCCTGCGCGGCGGAGAGAGAGAGCACGGCGAAAGAGTTTTAGCGCGCGGGTCGGCTCGGCAGGAGATTTCCCGCGTGCGCCCTGGTCCCTGTGTGGCTCGACGGGAGGATAAAAGGCAGAGCTCGCCGTGCGCCCTTAGGGTTTGGAGAGCTTACAACTTACTTGTTTCCGGTCGCCGCTACCGCCGGATCTGAGTAGCGCCGGTCACCGCCGGCGAGGGAGACGACGAGCTGCGCCGGTGAGGGAGACGACGAGCTGCTCAACCCTTCTCTGAACTCCGCCCACCCGCCTCTCCTGCGGTGCTGCACGCCTAAGAGGCTAAGACGACGAGCTGCTCATCTTTGCCCTGCGTCCCTGCTTCTCATCTGGCAACAGCAAGCAAAGTGAGCCTACTGCGGTGCTCTCGGTTCCCTGTGTTCCTCTATGCGGCTGTGGCTCCCTTCATGGCTAGTAGCAGTACCAGTGGAGTAGTACTAGTACTTATATTATTTTCCTCTGTACTAGTCCTTTGTGTGATTGTGTCCTCCAGAAGAGTTTGCAAGTAGAATAATTTACTTAATTAGTGCCTTGGGCAGATTAGTTTATCCATGCTAGTGCTATGGATTAGTGCCTTGATAGATTATTTAATGTTCTGCTTTGTCCCCTGCCTTGAAGATAATAAACTACTTGCTAATCTGATTTGTTCAGTGCTGTCCATTGCTCTAGAGTGAATAAAATAGTTGCTCCATGTTCTGATTTCTGAACTGTATTACAGGATGGCCACAGCTGATTCAGTTGACGCATCACTCACAGTCACAGGAGCTCAGGCAGAGGTAGCAGCAGCAACAGAGCAAGTGCTTCTCAAAAGAAAGTCAGATGATGTAGGATGGGAGTACGGAGTTCTAGTTGATCCTAAAAACAAAGAGAAAGTCCGGTGCTTGATTTGTGGCCATATTAGCTCAGGAGGGATTTATCGTCTAAAGCAACATGTAGCACATGTTGGGACTGCTGTGGCTAAGTGTAAGAAAAGTTCCAAAGAGGCTAAGGACAGGTGTAAGAAATCACTTGAGGAGGCAACAAGGAAGAGGAGGGACAAGAATGCTCGTGATCTTAATCTAAGAGAAGAAGTGAATGTTTCTCGAGTTGGAGGAGAGACAGAAGATGAAGTAACTTGTGTTGGAAGTTCAGAACCTCACAAATTAGGTGCAATTGATAAGTGGACAAGAGCAATTGATCCTAAAGCTACACAAGCTGAATCTTTCAAGCAGCAAAAGATGAACCAAGAACTTTGGAAGCAAAGAACTCATGATGTTCAACAGTATGTTGCAAGATGGATGTACACACATGGTAATTTCTGTTTTTCCTTTTCAATTGCTTGCTGTTTGTAACTTCTGTTTTTCTTTTTTCAATATAATATGTTGCTGTTTTAGGCTTTTAGGTAACATATAATTAATTTTATTTCTTGACACTTGACAGCAATACCATTCAATGCTATCAACAATGATGAATTGGCAGCCTACCAAGGTTCAAGAAGGTGCTTGACCAAGCAAAGTCCTTCACCATCTTTGTCTATGGGCACGCACTAACCTTGGAATGCATGAGGTACTTCACAAATGGGAGAGAAATAATAAGGCCTGGTGTGACTAGATTTGCATCAGCTTTTCTTACTTTGACTAGCATTTTGGAGAAGAAAGATGAGCTAAGAAAGATGGTTGTTCATAGCAAGTGGGACACCTTGAGAGATGTGAAGTCAAAAAAAGGAAAGGATGCAACAGCAACAATGATGAGTCCACAATTCTGGAAAGATGTGAAGATGTGCTTGATTGTCTTTGAGCCTCTAGTAAAGGTGCTCCGTTTGGTTGATGGAGATGTGAAGCCATCTATGGGCTTCTTGTATGGAGAATTAATCAAGGTGAAGAGAGAAATAAAACAGTGCTATGGAAACATGGAGGCTCGCTACAAAGATGTCATGGCTATTGTTGACAAGAAGATGAAGGACAGGCTTGATTCTCCACTGCACTTGGCTGCATTTTTGCTAAATCCATACTATAGTTACAATGACACTTCAATATTTGATGATGGCACAGTAATAGAAGGCTTTATAAACTGTGTTGAGACATTTTATTATGGTGATGAGGACAAGCAAGATCAGGTTGTGAACACTGAACTGAGGATATTTCAAAACAGGGAAGGTTCATTTGCTAAGAAACTTGCTAAGATTTGTCAAAACTTTGATTATAATCCAGGTAACAAATTCTTTTGTCTTGGACTCATAAATCTTTTTAAAACTGCACGGCATTATAAGTTTAAACCAACTCACTTTTCTTTTCAGCATCATGGTGGAGACTTTATGGAACTCAGGCACCCGGGTTACAAAAGATGGCAATTAGAATCCTCTCATTAACTTCAAGTTCATCTGGGTGTGAAAGGAATTGGAGCATATTTGAAATGGTTAGACACTAAACACTTATTTCTCTGAAATCTGAAATCTGCAATACTTATGTAGTTATTTCTCTGAAATCTGAAATGGTTACACACTAAGTACTTATTTCCCTGAAATCTGAAATCTGCAATTCTTATTTGATATTTCTCTGAAATCTGAAATTTAGACACTAAATACTTATTTCTCTGAAATCTAAAACCTGCAATACTTATTTAGTTATTCTCTCTAATCTCTATAATAGATACATACCAAGAGAAGGAATAGGCTAACTACTGAACGGCTCAATTCTCTTGTTTATATCCAATTCAATTCCAAACTGATGAGCAAGAGAGAAAAGATCAAGAACAAGAAGATCAGTGATGTCCTCTTATCTAGTGAAACAAGTGAAGCTCAAGGATTTCTGTTTGAGGGTGGTGATGATTGTGCAACAGTTGTCTATAGGGATGAGGAAGATGGTGAAATGCCTGCCACAAATATCCCTTGGTCTGTTATTGGAGAAGCAATGGGAATAGATGAACAACTTGAGGTGCGACGTAGCTCAAGAGTGAGAGGGCTTTATGCAGAAGAGGAATTCGAGTCTGAAGAAGAGGAGTTTGTGGAAAATGAAGATATGGATGAAGATTGAGGGGGCTTGCAGACTATTTCAATTGCTGTTATATTTTTACTTTTCAGTTTTTAATCTGTAATGAACTTATGTGTGCAACTCTTATGTATCTTACTATCTTTTAATTCTGAAATTTGAACCCAAATCAGTACTTTTCATGTGCTCAGCTGATCATAGTTTTTTTTTGCTTAAAAGGTGCCAATATACTTTGCAAGTGACTAGGAGATTAATTCAGATGAGTGCTGTTTTTTTTTCTGAATTTCTGTTAATAAAATTCAGCACTATAGTTTTCAATGTATCTACTATCTAATTCTAATATTTGTCATCTTTCTGTGCTACTCAGGGACAAGAGTTATCAAGAAGTTGACAAAAAGAAGCCAATTATGCAAGATTTCCTTAGAAAACTGCCTCAAATACAAACAAGGTATGAAATACACTTCTGTATATTTACATTTTTTACAAATTGACTTTGCTACAGTAGAAAACGCCTAGGCACACCTAGGCGCGCCTAAGCTCGCCTAACCTCTAGGCGGAGGGTGACCGCTCGCTTAGCGTCTAGCGCCTAATTTTCCGTGGGATTAGATTCATTCACCCGATCACATTCAACCAAACCATCTAGAGATACTGATCTCACGCCAGATCCCCAATCAACATGCAAAATACAAGCCACGTTCCCGTAGCAATTAGATCTCGCGCAGATCGAGCGCGGTCAGGGAGAGAAGGGTGCTGCGTGGTCCGGGGAACTCACCGCTGTCTCCGATGAGCAGCAGCTTGATGAGGTAGTCGTAGTCGGCCCGAGCCCTCGCCGGCGGCGCCGCCATCCCTCGCTACCTCCCAATCCCTGAGCACATCCATCGCCACCAACAGCGACCGGATCAGATCGGAAACGGAACAACCGAGGCGATAGAAACAGCAACGAGACCGAGAGGGTGGGGAGGGAGGGAAGGATGACTAACCGGACCAGGCAAGGTGGCGTCGGTGGGAGATCTTCCGCTTCGTCTCCCCTCGCGAGCGGCGGAGGCGCCCGGGCGGTGGAGGGGGGAGCGGGAGGCCGAGGCGCAGGCGTCGCGGGTGCGGGGGAGGAAGGGGGGCAACCAACCGGGCTTGGCAGCCTGGCTCAAGCGATCGGAGGGAGAGGAACGCACTCACGCACGCACGCGCTGGCTGGTGGAATCGGTCCGGTCCGCGTTTCCACTTTTCCGGGGAAACAGATGTGGGCCGTGCGGGCATGGGAATGGGCCTGGAAGCCCAGCATCCATAGGCCTCCAATCTTCTTTTACAGAGAAGGGCCGTCTTCGTATAATGGCCTGGATTTTAAGGACTTTCGGCCTATTTCTTGGTTACACAGTCCTTGGTACTTTTGCGTTTCAACAATGATTAAATCGCTGAACCTTACCACGTACTCCTATTTGTGTGAGTAATTTTTATTTGATTTGCACGTGCTTATTTAAGGAGTAAGATGCAACAAAATTCAATGAAAGTATAGTCCGTTGAAGTACTTCTGGAGCAGTACTACGGAGTATTATTCAATGTAGCGACATTAGAACTTGGGGGTGTGTGTGAGAGAGAGTAATCAGGATCCAATTTGCTCCGCGAAATCCATGAAATTTCTAAAGAGCAGCGTGCCACTAACTATGACCATTCAAATTTGAACTTGTTTTAATCATCGAGGCACGTCCGTGTATCTGAATCCAATGTGCGCACGAAACGCGGAGTACCAACTCCGTCGTCTTGGCAAATCCCGTTCAAACTTGCGGGCGCGCGCGAGCGTTGGGTGCGAGGTCGCGGTCGACTGCCGACCTGCTTACGAGCGACCCCAGGTAGGGCGTAAGCGCTGTCTTATGTCTAGCTAAGCACAACAAAACAATGGTGCCGCCATTGCCGTGATCTCTGGACGAGAAGCGCGCGCGAAACATTCGACTCGAATTCGAAATCTGGATACATGACGTGCGTCGTTCATAATTTACTACGAGCACTAGCTATTCGTCGCGCAGGTCGGTCACCGAAGGGTGCAAAAGCAAATCACTCCAGTCGTCGACAAGCCTCGCCTGTTCATACGCGCTGACAAGTAGGAGTACGTCCCTTTGTTTATGGACCCAACCCATGCTCATCTACGAGCCAGGAGGAGTAGTTGGCGCATCAAATGGACAGCAACTAATCGGCGCTGCCGCCCTGCGCGCCGGCCAAGGCCAATCGTCGTTCTCTCGCCACGGTGTCATCGGCACATAAAGTTCACAGCCATCTCGTCCGTAACCACACGACGGGTTCCAACCAAAATCAGCTGCAATTAGTACAGTGATACCAGCAGTAATCACTGCTCGGTATCAATGATTCAATCATTTATCCCGAAATATTCTCGCACGTCCGCGCCTTCGTCGAAGAAGACGACCCGGCGCGCCCATTTTCTTATTATCCGATGCTGGCCGCGCGGGCAGTGAGAGAAGGGGCGGCGTCGCTTTCCACCGCTTTGATCACCTCCCAAGTTTGTAATCTCTAACCCGTGCACGGAACAACACCGTTATCAAACGTCTCGCCATCGCAAGATTAACCAGGGGCACAGCACAGTGCCGACCCAGACGCTTACACGAATTAAGCTGCGTTCGGTTGTGATTTTTATCACGAATTGTCGCTGTGCTTATTTCTGTGCATAGCATCGTTTATAGTAAAAAGTACGGCAGTCCAGCGATCCGGACGCTCCCTTGGCTAGCCGGCTAACCACGGATCACGGCACCGTGGGCAAGTCAAACCGACGCCTCGCACGACCGCATTGAAGCAGCAGCAGACACGAATCTCCTGCGAAGCGAGCGAGACAAAAGATTTCTCGGTTTCCCCTGGGGCGGGGCGGTTCCACGCGGGCGAGGGGACGAGTCTACTGGGCCAGAAAAGGCGGGTGCGGACTGCGGAGCGGGCAGGCTCCCGCTGCCGCGCAGCGGAAGCGCCGCCTCCTACCCTATCCCCGTCCGTCGCGCCCGCCCGAGGCGACGCCACGCCCCTCGCGCCCGCGAATCTAGCCCCCGTGCTCCGCGCGGCGCTCGTTTTACTTTTACCCGCCAGCCAGCAAGCGATCACGTCACGACCCGCGGGCGCCTGAAGGTGGGTGTGTCGGGTTGACTTGGGCCGTTGGGCGCTGGCGACCGGCGGGCTGCTGGGCTGGCGTCGATGGGCGGGCGGAGGTGGGCGCGGCGGTCGTGCCGGACCGGAGAAGGAGCCGGGGTCGTCAGGCGGACGGTGGCGGCCTTGTCGCCAGCGCCGGCGACCGGCGTCAGCCCGGCTCGCCGACGGACGGAAGGTCAGAACCGGTTGCTTCTTCTGGCATCAAAAGGTTACATTGATGTGTCGTTTGGTAGTTTTCGCTACTGATTTGATCATTTGAGCCGGGAGTTCGCCTGTGCGATCGATCGTTCCTGGTTTGATACCGCGCGGTGGGTGCCGCCGCTCGCTTCCACCTTCCAGTCCCAGGAACGGTGCTCCAGGTTGTTACGAGGGCTGTCTCTTTGCTTGTTTCTCCGCGTACGATAAATTTGGGGACAGGATTATCGTGCAGGAAGTAGTACAGCAAATCATCTTTCCACTTATTTCCCGTGCTGGTCAATGGAAAAATTCAAATAGCACAAGCCACTCAAAAAACAATGGGATTGCCGATTGCGTACGATTTCAGACAAATGTAGAGGATTTGCGCTGTTTGCCTTTTTCTTAAGGGATTGATAATTCAGTCGTAATTGCGCTCTAGAAAGATCACGTAGATGCACGATGTATACATAGTCAATGAGTTCACCGGTTTCATTGTTCTTCCTTCAAGGACAAGGAAATTCGGCATGTTTCATTTATGGTTTGATTTCGTCTCTAGAGGGTTAAGTGGTTTACATGTTCGAGTGGGTTCTGTTGTGTGTGGCTAAAAGAAAATTCCAATTGATATGTAGTTGACCCGTTCTTGTTTTGCTTCCTCATTTGTACCCAGGGTTTGCTCACGTGGACAAGCAACGTCGCGTTAGTGGAGTATCATCTGATTTCAGGTGTAGCACTGGATCCACAACACGAGTCGATAGTGTAAGTTTTTCGGATGCTCATTACTATTTTAGAGACACTAGTGCCGTAATAATCCCTTCTTTTGGATTTTTCTTTCCTGCAAAATACTCCTGCAACTCTGTTCATCTGGACGTTTTTCTTTCTCCCTTACATAAGTTTGTTCTCACAGATTTCGTGGGATGTTGGGGAATTTAAGCATAAGAGCTCTCACGGAAATTCTATAAGCTGTATTTCTGGTGCACCGACTATTGTACCCGAAATCACTGAGCCACAGCCCTCAGTGATGGCACAATTACATGGTTTTGATGGTGCAAATCGAGTTCTGGTGGATTATATGTCATTTCCAATACAGAACAAAATATCCACCAATAAAGAGTTGCTTCATGCGAGGAGCAATGTTTCAGGGTTGCTCACTCAACCTAGATATTGCAGTAACAGTGTGAAGAATCATCCAGCTGTAAAGAGTTGTAGCAATACGGGTAATTTCAGGCATCAACTGGTCAGAAGTGCAGAAAGATCAGCTTCAACAAAGATGGGTTCAGCAAGTATAAACAGTTCCCTTTCTGAGAAAATGTCATTGCTACGCCAGACACAAAATGGTGACACTTATCAGAGCCAAAACCGTATCAGAGCTTTGAATCGAATATATAAAATTGTGAATTCTAAGGGAGAAATCGACCTGATAAGTAAAGAGAAGGCTCATGACCTGCCTGATTCCTCATTGGAACGACACTCAAAAGCTATGTTAGACAATGCATTAGCTCGACAAAATCAACTGTGCTGTTCAGAACTGCCCAGTCAAAAAATGCTTGAACAATTTTGGAGTGCTACGTGCAGTTCCACATCCGGTGACAGCATTGATGACTTCCAAATATTATCTTCAAGTGACAACAGTGATAACTCCAGCTTATCATCTTTGGTTGTAATAGCTAAAGATCAATGGAAGACAACTTCCAAGAAGGTATACAATAGAATCTGTGCTTACTTATTTTAGTGATGATACTGCAATTCATAGATGCTTATCAAGTTTGCATGTTTGTAGATAGGAAAGATCCATTAGATGTTATTTGTGTGGTTCCTTGCAATGCCTTCTTTTTTAAAATAAAAAAAGGAGACATTCAGATACTACTGCATTCAGATATGGTTGCTGTATTTGTTTACTTTTGTTTTTCACCAACCTGATGAATGGTCATTCTGATGTATTTTGTTTTTCAGGTGTACTGCCCTCTCGATGCATGGCTAGACTCCACATCTGTCATTTACCGCAAAGAGATAGGTCAGGCAAGCCCAATATCTGTTCTTGAACCTCTATCAGAAAATTGCTCTGATTCTGAAATCATCAAGCAAGAGCCAGCAAATCCATATGGTTAGTGGCTATGCCTTCATACCTTCCCTTCTGAATATTATAGCCTTTTTATGTTTCTATTTTGCTCTAATCATGTCTGATATATTTACGGCCTCCTTAATTTAGATCTCCAACTGAGACTTGAGCTTGTCAAATTTCCACCACTGGAAACTACTGCAGATGCGAGTAGCACTGGCATAACAAGTGGCCTTTTAACCTCGGAAATGGAGTCGTGTAACAACGAACCCATAGAGCTAGTTGAAGAGATTCTTGGAGAATTTGAAGATGAAGAGGAAAGGGACTTTTCTTACCTGCTGGATATACTAATTGTTTCTGGAATTCATGGCACAGCAGAGGATCACCTGTTCAAGGTGTGTCAGTCTCTCGACTGTCCTGCAGGTTATGATGTATTTGAGAAGCTTGAAAGAAAGTACACCAAAGTTGTTCAATGGTCAAGATCAGATAGGAAGCTTTTGTTTGACATGGTGAACACAATATTGTCACAAATCTTTGCTCCATGCTTGAACATGCAACCATGGGTAAATTCTGCTAGGAACTTAGCTCCATTATGGGGCTCAGAGGGTCTCTTGGAAAAAGTCTTGCAGATGTTAACTCTGAGACGGGAAGAACTTGCACTCGGTAGGCTTAAGCCTGAGAAGAAAGCATTTGATCAGAAGTGGCCAGATTTAGCAGAATGCATTGATAGGGCAGGAAGGGACATTGAGAAAATGATAAAAGATGATCTTTTGGATGAACTGCTTCTGGAGCTGTTGTCTAGTTAGGTTTCCACGGTACTATTTAGTTTTTGCATCATCGCAGGCCCTTTGGTTTGTCATGATATTTTTTTGTGGTCAGTTGTAATTGTCTGTCCTTAGAACACCTTGTTCTTTTTTTTTATTTTTTTAAAGCAGTGGTTGACGGGTTTTTGGGTCTGTCTCCGAGCTTCCGGTGGTGATAGGAACCTTGGTCCTTGGGTGATGCCAGATTAGGTGATTTATTATGTAGCAAAATTATTTTTCTTCCCCAAGGGTAAGTCACTCGTTGAGGCAGTGTAAGCATTGGAGTCTTTTTGATTTTGTCGATTCATTTTAGCTGTGAGAAGTCTGTAAAGTGTAAATGAGGGGAAATTGTAGTGACAGTCATTTGTATTGTTCTTGAAAAGAAAGAATAAGTGACAAGTTCTTTTGGATAGCTTTGAAGGCAAACTGTGATGCATGAATTTATGCATTTGACCTTAACAAAGACGTTCTCTCAGTGAAAGTAAGAAACATATTTTAATCTGGCTGACAGTAGATAATCATTGAATCAAAGATATGAAATTACTTGGCAACAGTTTCTGAACTAATTTATGAACAAGCTACCATAATTTTGCATTGCAAGGAACCTAATCAGTGTTTTGGTGAGACTGGTGTGGTGGTGCCTAAAAGTTGTCAGGTTCGTCACGGCGAACCTTGATCGCGAAAGATCCTTCCGCCGTCCGTAACCCATGTCGGTGATAGGTGGTGACGTGATGTTCTGTGGTTTCCTAATCTCGTGCAAACATGAGGTAATCATATTGCTAATGACCTGGTTTGATGGAATTGAATGGTACTCTAGCTTGATCTCGCCGCCATATTGGCCATTGCTTCGCCACGTCATGCCAATTTGCCCAACCTACCCCTACCTATGCCCTCACGAATAGCAAACTATTACAGAATTGCCAAAATGAGTTAGACCCTAGCCCAACAAGAAGCAAAATGCTAAAATCCACACAAGTGCACGGTCCCACACGGCATCGTTTATGTCTTGAATGACACTAAAATTATTAATTGGCCATGCACGGTGTTGAAAAAATTAACTGGCAAATTGCAAATTTAGCAGGTCAAATTGTACCTTCGAATCCCAAAATATCAGAAGTTCGAGGCCCATTTGACTTCATTTACGGGGAAAAAAAAAAAGGAGTGGCATGCCTGCAATTTTAAACTTGAGTCGGTGCCTTTTTATGTGGAAACTGGTTAGGTGTCGCATCTCAGCTAACCATCCCGTGCCGTCGCCCGTTCCGATGTCGCCGCAAGCCCGCAACTACCGCCGACCTTGATCTGTTACGTTGCATCTGCCTAGCTACAGCCTATAGGCCGCATTCAGTTCCTTCCTCTGCGCAACCATGGCCGTGTCGGAGGTGGCAGTCGATGCCGTCGTCTTCCCGCCGGTGGCCCGTCCCCCGGGCTCCGGCCGCTCGCACTTCCTCGCCGGCGCAGGTGCGTTCCGTTCCATGTCCATTTGGATTCTGTCATTCTGCTTTAGGATACGACAAATCGATCATTTCCAATCGTTTGGTGAGCCCGGCGCAGGTGTGCGAGGGTTGGAGATCGGTGGCAACTTCATCAAGTTCACCGCCATCGGCGTGTACGTGGAGGACGCGACCGTGCCGGCGCTGGCCAAGCGGTGGGCCGGGAAGACCGCCGACGAGCTCGCCTCCGACGTCGCCTTCTTCCGCGACGTCGTCACGGGTAAGAACCAATTAAGAAGTCCCGTTCTCGCGGCCGCGCGTAACGGCGAGCGTCGTGGCTCCCTGACCCAATCCGTCGCTGTCGCAGGCGAGTTCGAGAAGTTCACGCGGGTGACGATGATCCTGCCGCTGACCGGCGAGCAGTACGCCGAGAAGGTGACTGAGAACTGCGTCGCGTACTGGAAGGCCACCGGCGCGTACACGGACGCCGAGGGCGCGGCCGTGGAGAAGTTCAAGGAGGCGTTCAAGCCCGAGACCTTCCCGCCGGGCGCGTCCATCCTCTTCACCCACTCCCCCACCGGGGTCCTCACCGTGAGTTCTTCCCTCCCACACAGAGATCGGAAAGAATCCGGTTCCTGTGTCATCAATAAGAAATCGTCGGACGGACGATGTTGATGACGCATGCACGTGCGCTGCCGATTCGGTGCTGCAGGTCGCGTTCTCCAAGGACTCGTCGGTGCCGGAGGCCGGCGGCGTGGCGATCGAGAACAAGCCGCTCTGCGAGGCCGTCCTGGAGTCCATCATCGGCGAGCACGGCGTCTCCCCGGCCGCGAAGCTGAGCATCGCGACGAGGATGTCGGAAGTCCTCAAGGAGCCCACCGCCGGCGCCGACGCGCCGCCACCGGCGGAGCCTGTCCCGGCTTCCGCGTGAGGGAACAATAGGAGAGTCGGTCAGGTGATCGGGGCGCCACCGCCGAGGCGTCTGTTGCTCTGATTTAGTACTACGTGTATGGTATCAGGAAGAGCGCCACTGCATCTGCTGCCTGTCGATGTCGTCTTGCTCGTCCGCGTTGAAGCGTCGTGTTTTGTACTGCTCGTTTTTCATGTGAGAACCGTCGGTGTCCTGAATAAGAGAAACGCGTTGCAACTTGCAAGCATCTTGAAATCGCTACTTGAGAAACGCAGTTTGCCTTATATGCATCTTGAATTGCCACTTAAGAAACACCAAATTTATCGTGATTGGGCTGAGGCGAATTGTAACCGCATTTCTTGTTATGTGAACTTACAAGCTACCTACTGGGCTGAACTTACACGCTATATGGGCCGGAAACGCACACACGGCCCAATAGGATTTCTGAACAATATCCACTGAACCCCTGGCATTGCGTTCAGTGTCACGTCCATTCAACTCGACACAAGAATCACTTCTCGAGCTGCTGACTGCTGAAGTACGCTTGCGAGGAGGAGCTGGCATGGTGAGGCTTCGCTTTGGCGCCGGCGGCCACTCGAACTTCCCCAGAGATGGTCCAGCTCGAGCTAGCCGTTGGCCGCATGACGATCTCGACGGAGCGAGCAACCTGCCAAAACCAAAACCGGCAAACAGCGAGCGCAGTGACCACCGGCGCGTCCCCAACGTTCGGAGGCAAACAGGTTTGTCAGGCCCGCGAGGTCGCGCCGCGCCGCATTATTTCCCCGACAGGATCACACGGCCACTCGCGTGCAAGACGCCGCCGCCGCGTCACGTGCTCGTCTGCGGCCGCTGCTGCCCGCTGACACACGCAAGGCCCGAGCATGGGGGCGTGCGGCCTGTGCACTTAGCACAGGGCCCCTACTTCCCAAGGCCTCCAAATTTTCATCTTGCATTTGGTATTTTAAGTTTTTCAAATTAAAGGTTCTTTTGGATTGAATTCCTACGTTTTTAAATTATGCAAGTATTTTTAAATACTAAGTTTTAAATTTAACAAAATTTTTAAAAATTATTGGTCAAAGCGTCCGTCAACAAAATTAAAAATAAACTTCCACTAAGACAGAACAGTCCAATAAAATAATATAATAGGACCATGATGATATTCATACTTTTGATAAGTTTTGGTGTGAAAAATGAACTACATTGTTATTGACAAAGTTTGGCATGCCACAAATATAACGCAAAGCAAACAATTGCCAAAGAAAGCACGGTGCACCAAACTTACAATGTGGTGAAGTGTGGGCATGAACCAAACAACCTCTATCTTATTTAAAAAATTGTGTAAATATCATTTATTTTATTTTGATAAGTTTTATCATAAGAGATGCATTAACTATGACTAATTTGTTTTTATATTTATCAATTTTTTGAATAAGATGAATAATCAAATATGGTGGCGAAAAGTCAAAGTGTCAAAAAAATTTAAAGATGAAGGAAGTAAATATACTATGCCTTTTTATATCGCAGTTTTTTACCCTACGTTTTTCCTATAAAATTCTTATAAGATTTGTATAAAATTCCTACTTTTCAAAGATAACAAACCTCGCTTTATAGTTTCGTACAGGCCCAGTTTATACCTAGGGATAAAAACGAACAAAAATAGTAGGAAAATGTTCATTCTATTTTTGTTTTCAAAACGAAAAAGTCGAGAATATAAAAACAGATATATCAGAACAGAAAAATATCGATAACAGATAAAAAATAATAATTCAAATTTAAAAAATAATAACATTGAGATGTATAGTTAAATAGAGTTAAACAATCTTAACTATTAAAAATAATTTTAAATAATAACATAAATAATTTAGATAGTGAACTACAGTGCAATAAGAAATAAAATCGTGATCACTTAGTTTCTAACTGTAACTATGTGAAGTATTATGTGAAGGATTGTTTATCTAATCGATGAGATTAAGGTTTAGAACTTCAGATAGACATGTTTAGGTTGAGTTTGACGACAAAATCTTTCTATCTCATATTTTAATTTTATTCTAGGTGTAATAAACGAAAAAAGGAGAAATTACTCGACAAAAAGGATAAATTTGAAAACGGTCCAAAAAACACTTATGCCACATCCGTTCCGTCCCAATAATTCTGATATTATTCTGTTTCCGTCCTGTTTAAATTTTAATCGTATCGAATAGTTCGGAACCAGGACGGAATTGAGAATTTACCATTTTCATCCCTATTTATACGGGCTCGGCCCTGCACGCAACGGTGAACGGGCACCTGCCTTTGGTGGTCCTTTTCCTCTGCCCTGCCGCGCGCACGGGCACCGATCGAACGGTTCGAGTGCCTCTCCAGGAACTGTGCCTTTCATGTTTGTTGGTGGAAGAAGCGCGGGAGACGGTGATCCCGGCGCGCGCGCACGACAAATGGGTTGCGGAATATGCGACGCCGACGTGCCAGCCAACTGGAGTTGGCGTGGTTGGAAACTTGAACAATCGGATTCCGCGTGTGGCATCGACGGGACTTCGTTGCCGAAACCTCTGGCTCTGCTCGTTTTCTCGCGGCAACGGTCCCCGACGCGCGGCGACGCGTGTTTTCCGCCCACGATTTAGCTCGAGGACACAGGGAATGGAAAAGATAAAGATTTTGACCATGCCGTTGATTCAGATGAAAACTACACCAACGCTTGCGTTACCTGTCTGCATGCATGCCACTCAGCTTCAGTTTGAAGTTCATCATTGCTTTTGGATCTTCAGTATTGACTATTGAGTGTACAATAGGAATTTCCTGCCAGGGTTTTTTTTTTCTGTGGTTGAAAATACAGACAGCTGAACCTACAGCGACGTGGCTGGAAACCGGAAACACCGGTGACCTGGCAGCAACGATCGATAAAGCTATAAAATACGTGTCCTTCAAGTTTACTTACTAGGACTCCTACCTGACACAGCACTAGTGCAGATCTACCCTTTTCTGTCTACAAAACAACAAAGAAACTTCTTTTTTTTCGACAAAAAAATTGTTTCCTGCAGATCACCATATCACTTCCCTGTTTGTTCAGCGAGTTACTGCCGTGCAAAGTTTTTTTTTTTTTTAGAATCACTGCCGTGCAAAGTTGGCGCCCACCTATATAACGCGTTTCCACACTCCGTTTCACCAGCCCACTACCATCTCAGTGCAGCTTCAAGCATAACCGCAGAGGCAGCAGCTCAGCCTGTTACGACGTTGCAGCCACTACGCCTGCCATGGCGCCTCTGCTCTTCAGGGACCTGAAGAACCTCGCGTGCACGTCGCCGGCGGCCGCCGCGATACGGCCTAGCCTGGAGCGGCGCCTGTCGTGCTCCTCCGCGTCGTCCACCGCGATATGCCCGAACCTGCAGGAGCGGCAGCCGATGGTCCGCGCGCACAGGGTCATTGTGAGCGCCGGCGCTCTGACGTCGACCCAGGTTCCTGCCGAGGCAACAAGGACGCACAGGCATGACGGCAGGAAACGGCAGCAGGTCATGGGTGCCGGGAACGGCGGCGG
>BCLG01000928.1:10367-37884 GCA_001602295.1 Zoysia matrella
GGCTGCCCGGCGGCGCGGCGACGCCGTCGCCGAAGCAGTGGATGGTGCCGTTGGTGCGGAGCCCGCAGAGGCCGGTCGCGCCCAATGCTAGCGCCGCGAACCCGGTGGCCGCGTCCACGCCGCCGACATCCGGCGCGTCGCGGCCCCAGCAGCGGATCCCACCGCCCGTCGACAGCGCGCACGCGCGGCTGCCGAAGGCTTCGACCACGTCGTAGCTCCCTTCCGGCGGCGCGCCGGCGACGGCCTCGTCCTTCGGGTCGTCGCCGAAGCACCGGATCGAGGCCCGCGACCCGTCCTCGATCCCGCACACGAACCCGTCCCCGACGGCCACGGCGACGAACCGGAGGCCGGAGGGCAGCGCCAGCCCGCGCCACCGCCAGCAGTGGAGCTCCCCCGACGCCAGCACCCCGCAGACGCGGTACTCGCTGGAATCCAGCGCCCGGATCGGCGGGCCGGCGTACACCCGCTTGGACCTGTTGCTGCCGTTCTTGGACAAGTCCCACCACAGCATATCCACGGGGGAGGCCGCGCCCGCGCCGGACGGCCCCACGGCGCAGAGGAAGTCCTCCCCGCCGGCGAGCGCGGAGAACGGGAGCGTGGACGGGTACGTCTCCTGCCGCTCGTGGTCGCCTCCAGCCGCCGTGCAGTTGAGGTCGACCGTGAGCGGCGACGCCGGGGACGGCAGCAGGCCGCACACTACGGTCGTGTCGTCCGCCTTGGCCAAGGCGAAGGTCGAGAGCCCTGACGCCGACACCCGGGTCCACCTCGTCGCGACCACGAGGAGCAGCAGCAGCAGCTGGAGGGGCCAGCGTGGCGGCGGCGGCATCGGGGCGCGCAAACGAATGTGGGGAAGGAGAGGAGCGGCAGGTGAGGGGACATGGTAAGGCGGAGCAGGACAGGTGTGCGTGTGAGGAGGAATTGGGTTGCGTCAGCTGGTGGATTTGGTGAGTAATCCTCTCCTCCCTCCTTCCTCGCTCGCTCGCTCTCGTGGCTCAGCTCAACTGCTCTTCACTGCCACTCCATGCTTGAGCTGCATCAAGTGAAGTGATTGTGTAGCCAGTTAGTAGCCTCTACCTAATTAAATAGTTAACGATGGTTACGTGTGGAAAGATGGCTCTTTCGGCTGCTAATTGCAAGTGAAAGCAGCTGGTGCATGTGCCAGAGGATCATGGTTGGTTGGTTGCTTCTTGCCGGACGCCGATCCTTGGAAACTACTGGCCACCATCTGAACAGTGAGCTCACTGACAGGTAACTGTAGCTGCCATTTGTTTTCCTGTTACTGCTGCTTAACAGGAAGAGATGGCTCCAATTCGGCAAGTGAAAGTGGCTGCTTAATTAACGGATTAATACTAATTGATTGATGATAAGTGAAACTGTGGGTGAGCTGATGAGTGAAGGGCCACGCACTGAGTGAAAGTATGTTATTCTAGCCTTCCCTTTTTACCAGTATTAACTATATTTATTCTACAAAATGGGATTATGAGTTAAGATAAATACTCCAACCGTTACTAAATTATTATCGTTGTTAACTTCTAACATCATATTCGACTATTACAATTTGATACTTTTAAACTACCTTTTGGAATAAGAAAAATAATAAAAAGTAATGTTAAAAGTCAATAGCAACAACAATTTACAAACGCAGTGAGTACTTGGAGTAGGAACAATGCGAATGCATAAGTGTTTCATTGTAAAACATGCTGGGTCAAATAATCGACTGCCTGACTACCCAGATCATTATATCAAATGAATTGCCTCAGTCTATTTTTCTGAATGGATATGGGAATCAAACATGACAAAAATGTCTAAAAAATCGACAGAATTATTTCGATCAGTCACAAGAAAAATGGCTCAAATACTCCCTCCGTTTGGACATTTGTTGCACGTTTTGGTCAAAAGATAGAGGGGTAAGTAAAAGAGAACTAGTAGAGAAGGAAGGAAGGAAGAAGTGAAAGGGGTGAGTTGGAGTGTATTGGTTGAACACTGACATTTACTTCCTCCAGGATATGTACAAGATTGAAAGGGTCAAGTGGTGAGAAACTTTTCCACTCTTACAAACAGTAGCATCCAACTTTTGCTTGTTCTTTCAGGCACTTCAATTGTGCTCATTCTGTCGTTGAACAAATTGACACGACAATGTACCGAATTTAAATTAATTGTAAGATTTTTGGAATAAAAAAATGTTAAATAACATGAAATTACGTCTGAGCTCTTTTTTTTTTAAAAAAAAATGCTCGCGACAGTAGGATGGGGCCTTAGCACTTTGGATTCAACTTTGAATTTCTCAAAATACTAGTCATGGACCACACTTGAAAAAAGTTTTCTCGAACACCTGTTAAACTATTACGTACTAGGTCCATGTGGACTCCACACAATGGGTTCCAACTATGAACTAAAGAATGCATTCACTTGAATAAGATACGAACTACTAGTAAAAGGAAGCAAATTATGGTTTCGGATCAAACGATTCAAAAGATGTGTGGCGACCAGTTCAAGAAAGATGGTCCAGATGGAGCGATGGGTGACAGGCATGTTCTCCGTCTGGCGTTAACTACCTCGATTATCATCCACAGCTGCTACCGTCGCTGGATGATCACTTGCGCAAGAAACGTCCCTTTCCCGCCAGCTCAAAGTACCTGGCTGCTACTAGCAAATGTGAATATATATATAATTTTTTTTTGTTTTTGCAAACGCAGCTGCATAACACAATCTGATTTCTCGGACCGTTCTTAAATCATTATCGCTATGATAAAAACTTAACTCATTTTAAACCCCAAATTGTTGCCAAAAGGTAACAGTATAAAATCGGAAGGAGTACCTAATTTGCGCGCAGCCTGCTGCCCGGATGAAACCTGAGTCTGATAGCGATCGAAAATCAGAACGTACAAGGAACCCAAATGCTGTTCGATTTGAACAGAAGTGTTGGATCCGATTTGGTTTCTTCCTTGCTGCAGGCGAATGGAAGAAGTCTCACACAGCAAGGTTTGACCGTCAGGTCAATGGTTCATCTGGTTGCCCATTCCGTGGCCATTAGCAAGATGAGATGCATGGAGATGATTGATGGGATCAAGGGACGCTATCCTCATTCTATTTCATGGCAACTGTAAAAGCTAGATTCTCGAGCTAGCACTAGGGGCTACAACTGATAACGATAGTACTAGTTGTATTATTAGTTCTAGGAGTATTTTTCCCCCCTATGTCAAAGGCAGGAGATATTGTTAGGGGCTCCAAATAATCCCGGCCGAATCCTACTCTAGCAAGCAAGACATGATTAGGACCTAGAGCTTTTGTGTGCTTCTGATTCTGTTTCAACTTCTAAGGCCTCCTTTGATAGAGAGATTCACTGGAGGTGATTCTCTATGAGAAGTAATTTTCTGATAAGAATTTCTTCAAAATAAACTCTTGAAATCAAGATAAAGAATTATTTCACCGAATCAGCAGAAGCTATATTTATTTCAGAAAATCACTTCACAGAATTAAGTAAGAATCACTTCTCTGAATAAACAATATTTGGCACAGCTTCACTAATTCTGTTTGAGAAGCAACACCATGAAGCTCTATCAAGGGACCCTAACTCTTACTTTGTAGAAACAATAACTTCCTAGAAAAAAATCGTTAGGCAAAAGAAAATCTTTTATTATCCCAATGCAAAAAAAACATAGAAAAGTTTTTTAGAAAATTATTTGGTAGATCTCCTTGCAACAGAAACAGGTTGAGAATCGAAATCCCTACCAAAGAAACACATGATTTTTTCAGCTTTTGCCGTGCGAGGACTAAATCATACTCTCTCCGTTCTCAAATTGATATCGCCGTTGACTACAAACATCAACTTTGACTATTTATTTTATTCAAAAAAATATAATAAATTTCAAATATTTTGTTATAATTTACTTTATCATCAAAGTTGTTTGAATTACAACTTATAAGTTTTTAAATTTGAATTAATTTTTTGAATAAGTGAATGATAATTGATGTTTGTAGTCAATAACGACATCAATTTGAGAATGAAGTGAGTATGTAAAAAGAAAAATAATGTCCCCCATTCCATTTCTAAGGGCGTATTTGGATGGCTTCCACGCTACGCCAAAACCTCGACGCGCCATAATAACTGTCGCAATTGTCTATTTTTTTTACTAAACCTATGACATACCACAATTGCCTAATAGAATTCTAGTTTATTTCCAAAACTCACCAAACTTGCAACATTAAATTTATTCGTCGAACTCTCAGCGTGTGGCGTGGTAAATTCGGTAGTCGTTCAACCAGACCCTAAATGCAGCTTTTATTATATGGCGAACTTTTTTTTTTTGTCTGCTAATCGAGGGAGAAGATTGAGCTGCTCAGAAAAGGGGATCGAGAACCGTTGAGCAACGGTACGACACGGTTGTTGACATGCTGACCACGCGGCTGCGCTTTCTCCGG
The DNA here is from genome assembly GCA_001602295.1 of Zoysia matrella. Lineage (NCBI taxonomy): Eukaryota > Viridiplantae > Streptophyta > Magnoliopsida > Poales > Poaceae > Zoysia > Zoysia matrella. The sequence continues at coordinate 14,790 of BCLG01000928.1, forward strand.
TGACAGCGACGTACGGACGGCGATCGATGCGTCAGGCTAAACCACCGGTCGCGTTCACAAAGTCATGCACTAGCATCTTAAATTCTCGCAGTCAGTAGATTCAATTATCGATCGGTTCATGAGCCTAATGATTTGCAATCACTGTTCGCTGATGACAACTACTACGCGACATGGAAATGCCGCAGATCAAGGGAGGAGGGAATCAGCTAGCGGACCTCAAGCTCTATTTGGCAATTTGCCAAAACTGCTCCTGTGCTACTTGGACAAAAACTCAACCGGTAAGGGTAAGATAACCTCCAATAGACACTGAGATATTGGTAGATCAATAATGTATGAATTTTCCGGTTCAAATTGAAGCCTTCCATGGTTCAAAAACACGAATCTCGTCTAGGTATTGCATCAAGAATGATCTTTTTACAAATTAAATCGGTTCTTATCAAATTCTAGTTCAAAAATGAATAGAAATTCAGTTTGATAATAATTTGATTCGACTCTCGCTATTTCCAGTTCATTTATTTCGGTCTGTTTCCACCCCTCTGAGAACAACTGAGTCAGCCTCTAGACCTGTACTTTGACATGAGACAGATAGAGAGATTTTTACCGCTTCCACACCTATTTATGCCTCCATCTTACTCTCTCCGTTCCAATATTATTAACAATTTTAGAAAGGTGAACTGCAGTAAGATTCAAGGACAGCATTTTTTTATTCCTCGGAAAAACACACACACACCTACTTACGTTGTTTTGATGTTTTGTTGAATATGAGTACATCGACAAGATGTCGGTAGAGATCGTTGCAACAATAAGAAAATAATATGAGCTGTCCAGCCACCTTTACTGAAAATGTAGTGCTGAAAAAAAAGGCATCCAACGCCAAGACAATTGGAAACAATTATCGGTCGGTTCATGACCCTAATAATTTGTAATCACTGTTCACCGAGGACAGTTACGTGGAAATTTGCCAACACGGCTCCTGTGCTAACTGTAGTATGCAATTCAAGGAAGCAGAGCGCTGTTTACTTGTGCTCGTGCGTCCAGGCTCCAGCTTAATCATTTCCTTTCCAAAAGTGTTATCGCGGGTTAGCTCAAATTTGATCGAAGCAATGATAATACTTTTGGAAAGGAGAAAGTATAAAATTCAAGGACTGCATTTTTTACATTGCTGCGAAAAACACACAGCCACTGACATTGTTTTGATGTTTAATTGAATAGCTGCGAGAAGAGGTTGGTAGAGAATAGAGATGGATCGACGCAACAATAAGAAAATAATATGATCAGCTGTCCTTGAAAAACGTACTACTGTACAAGAGTATGTGCCGATGTGCGTCCACCCACCATCACCGATAATGTAATGCTGAAAAATGCATATGCAACGCCAACAAAATGAAAAATACTCATAGACAAGGTAATGAAAGATTTGTCCTATATATGTTACTTCAAAAAGATCGCTGTTTGCGACCTCGCAACTAAAATTCATAAACTACCAGCGCCGACGACGACGGGGAAGGCGGCTGATTCAGCATCGATCGTCGTCCCCAATTGTACGGGGAGAAGAAGCGTCAACGGAGGAGGTTAGCGTTTCTCGATCGGCTCTTTTCTTCGACTGCAACCTGCAGTTAGCGGAGAAGTTGAAAATATGTCTTGTTTCCGTGCAACAAGTGACTTATCTTAGATTCAACACGAAACCGATCGAAACCATTCATATTTCCAAGTTGTAATTGGGTGTGAGTGACAGTTGCCAGCTTACCAACTTTTAATCGAGCCCGTAGAAAGCGATTTATCTACCTACCTGCTAGCTTTTTCTAATTTTCTTTTCGATGTAGAAAGATAACATTCCTACTCCTAGCTTTCCCGATGTTGAATTTCAAATAAACAGGTGAAATGTGACCGTTATAAAACCACAGGAATAACATGAAACAGTGTCCCATATTGTTGGAAGAGCTCTGTGCGTCGTCAGGTAGGAAATTAAGGGGGTGAGCTGCACAATAATGCAAGCCCACACAATCTGGGTACTCCAACATCACTAGCTTTGATATATGGTCACGTATAAGGACATTCACGGAATCAGAAGATCATCCGGGTTCAATATCCACTTAATCAAAACAGAATGACATGTCAAATCTTTCAGTCCAAAAAAACAAGAGCCCCACACCGCATCACAGTCCACACAGACAAGCTGAATTCCCGCGGAGATCTCAGATCACGAACGCAACAAACCCGTACTACATCTGTGCTGGTAGAAGTTTATTTTTAACTTTTGTTTACTGATATTTTGATCAATAATTTTTATAAATTTAATTTAATTTAAAAAATTAGTATTTGTGTTTTTAAATTCATCAAAAAATACTTTCGTAATGTATATAATTTATATTAATAAAATCAATTAAATTTATTAAAATTATTGATCAAAATCATAATTAACAAAACTTAAAAAAAAGCTTCTATTGAAACCGAACGAGTATCTCACATTTACCTAGCGTATGTCGTATTGCCGTACCGGGAGCACACGGCATCAGCCCCCGAGGAATTTCGGGATTCTTTGCTGACGCGTATCTTTGCCTACATTTGGCGGCAAGTGGGTACGTACCCAATCCATATTTATATGGATCAATTCTTTAGTTTATTTTACACTTAATTTTATCTCGCTAATAATACAAAGTGGAGAGGAGTTAATTCATTAAGAAGTTTTAAGTCGAAAAGTTTTAAGTCGACCCACTGATTAGAACACAGAAAACTTACATCCTGTAGGGCCGTTTTTTTATGTTTTTTTTCTTTAAAATTCAATCTGTGCGCGCCTCAATCTGGTACAAGATGGTGGCATATTTTAGTGCCTTTTCCTTTCTAACTTCTGCCAACCACTCGTGGGCCTTCCCCTTGGCTTGGGCCTTTTATAAAAAAGTATTTTTTACTTTTTACTTTCTTTTATATTTTTTCTATCTAATTTTTTACACAACCATTTTACTTTCCTTTATATTTCCTTTTATTTTTTCTATCCTTTCATAATTTTTATTTTTATTTTTGTGTTTCTCCTTTTTACTGCTTTCATGCATGCGTTCATTTGAAATAGTTTTTTTTCAACAATTGATTTTACTACTGAAACATTTGATGAAAATATTGAAAATTCAAAAGAATTAAAAGTTTGAATTAAAAAAAATTAAGTGGAAGTTATATGATTCTCATTGTAATTCTAATATTCTAAAATGTGAATTATAATTTTTTAGATTGACTAAAATTTGAATTACACTTTTTGGGAACAATCTGAATTAGAATCACAGATGCGCTAATGCATGCATCTATCGAAATATTTAGAATAAATTTTTTATAGTATTTATTTTACAGTTGGAACAATTAGTGTTCACAACTGGAGCAATTTATTTTCACTTATAAAATAATTTAATCTTATTACTGAAACATTAGATTCAATAATATGAAATTCTAAAAAAACTAAAGTTTAAATTTTAAAAATTATATTTACTTGAGACAGATTTTTTTTCATTAGTTCTCAGGTATATGATGGTTCAAACAGATGTAAAATTTAAGTTATGGTTTGGAAAAAAAGAATCAATTTGAAGTTTAAAATAGTAACTAAATTCTATTTTACTTCATGTCTTTTTTTAGATGGCCTATTTTTCTTGTTGTGGCGCGGCCCGTCGGCGCGCTAGCAGCTAGTGGTCGGATCAGGCCAGGTTGTGGCATGAGCGTGCTCTAACAGGCCCCATGAAGATTCCGGAGGGCTACGGTAAAGAAAAAAAAAAAAAAGAAGGCAGGCCCAACTGGAAGTGTCACGAGTACTACGTTGCGGCCCAAGCCCAGTCCAAATTTCATAACATACTGGGCTGATCACGGCCACTTGGATTAAGCAATAATCGCGGTTGACATCAACTTCTAAAATAGTTAACGGAGAGAGCATAATATCACTGCTTTCCGGAAAGCAAAGCTTTTCCTTGAAGCTACACACGCTCATGATTCATTGTTAAACTGGCACAACACAAAAGGTAATATTACGGATGAGAATAAAGTCCACTTCATCGAGGTAGCTAGGCTAAAAGCCACTTTAGGATAAGATGAAATACGCATAACTAAGGGTAACTAGTGATTGTACGTGGTTTCTAATTTTTCGTCCGGTCGTGATAACTCTTGATTTGACGGAGATGCGACACACAATTAATTTAGTCTCAAATCAACACGATTCGAATCCCGCAATCGCAGCACCACTTATTCTCTGGTTATCAACCGTGCGCAAACGATTTATCTCACCAAAAAGGCTAATTCCTGCCTGTGAATCGAAAAACACAACCAATAACAAGGAAGAATGCAACTTACTTGCGAAATCTGGATTGAATCACGAAGTTGGATAACGAACAAGCCGTCAAACGGCGAAACTGTTTGTAAACAAAAGAAAACTAATCAAAACATATCTCTAATGACGACGGCTACTGAATTTATAGAGTTTAGGTCAACCTTAGGGGCAAACCCTAATACTAACGTGCCTAGAAAAGATATAAGGCCCAAAGAACAAAAGATAGTGTCGCAGCACCCGACAAATTTCTGGACGTCCTCTTGTTTTAACGATTGCTGCTGATTCCGGTCAAATTTGGGGATGAGACTGGTGCCGTTGGAAAAGCTATCTTCTTAGCTTTCCAACCATATCTATAACGTACAAAACGGCCCTCGTATGCGACCTAGACGTCCGTTTTAGTGTGGACTGCTCTTTGAAACCCAGGGATAACTCGACTCCGAATTGGATTGAATCTTCTCCGGGGTTCAACATGTCTTGCTGGTCTGGAGCATCTTCAAGTCCTTCTTCATGCTTCCCTTGATCCTCTCCAAAATTTTTAATCAAGATAAAATCATTAGGTAGCAATCTATTCTCAAATGAAGAAAGACTTGTGTTTAGGAACGAGCTCACCTCAAAATTCAATTGTCGTGCACGAGCTCTTATGATTGGACTATCTATGGTAGGTGAAGGAGCATCGTGTGTATCCAATGATGGGATGTCCTCATCATCTTCCCCCTCTTGAATCGGAGTCGTCCTCCGCTCAAGCTCATCTTCTTCTCCCATGTATGGCTTCAAATCTGCAATGTTAAATGTAGGACTAACCCCGAACTCGAAAGGTAACTCAAGTTTATATGCATTATCATTAATCTTCTCAAGTACCTTAAAAGGACCAGCAGCTCTAGGCATCAATTTAGACTTTCTTAGCTCCGGAAATCTATCTTTTCTCAAGTGCAACCAAACCAAATCACCCGGTACAAATTTAACTTCAAGTCTACCTTTACTACCGGCAGTTTTATACTTCTCATTCATCTTTTCAATGTTTTGTTTAGTCGTTTCATTCATCTTGAGAATAAAATCAGCACACAACTTAGCATTATGATGAACTCTCTCGGTAGAAGGCAGAGGCAAAAGATCAATCGGAGCACGAGGGTTAAAGCCATATACTACCTAAAATGGACTTACCTTAATAGTTGAGTGTTCTGCCCGGTTGTATGCAAACTTCATGTGAGGTAAACATTCTTCCCACATCTTCATGTTTTTCTTTAAAACAGCACGTAGCATGGCAGACAAAGTACGGTTCACGACCTTTGTTTATCCATCGGTTTGTGAGTGACATGTAGTTGAAAACATTAACTTTGTTCCCAACTTATTCCATAAAGTGCGCCAAAAGTGACTCAAAAATTTCGCATCACGATCTGAAACAATAGTAGAAGGTATAACATGCAAGCGAACAATTTCTTTAAAGAATAAATCAGCAAATGTCTTATGACATGGTATAAAATGTGCCGTTTGGGAAAAGCGATCTACTACCACAAAAATACTATCTCTCCCCTTCTTAGTTCTAGGTAATCCCAAAATGAAATCCATAGAAATATCAGCCCAAAGAATAGAAGGGACGGGAAGAAGCATGTACAAACCATGTGGTTTTAGTCGTGACTTAGCCTTTTGATATGTAGTGTAATGAGCTACGAACCGTTCAACATCGCGTCTCATCTTTGGCAAAAAAAAAATGTTTGGCCAAAATATCTTTCGTCTTCTTCGCTCCAAATTGTCCCATCAATCCCTCCTCCATGCGCCTCCTGTAACAACAAAAAGATGAACGGAGCCAATTGGAACGCAAAGACGGTTGGCTTTATAAAGAAATCCATCATTAAGTACAAATTTGTTTCAAGTCTTACCTTCACGACAATGTAGAACCGCATCTTTAAAATCAGCATCTAAGATATATTGTTGCTTAATTGTTTCTAGTCTAAAAATTTAACAATTAAGTTGGGACAGCATAGCATATCATCTAGACAAAGTATCCACAATCACATTATCCTTCCCTTTCTTATGTTTGATGATGTAAGGAAAGGATTCAATGAATTCAATCCACTTAGCATGTCTACGGTTCAAGTTATTTTAGCTACGAATATGCTTAAGTGAGTCATGATCGAAATGAATGACAAATTCTTTAGCCATAAATAATGTTGCCACGTTTCTAAACATCGTACAAGAGCATACAATTCCTTATCATAAGTGGAGTAATTAAGAGCAGGGCCATTCAATTTTTCACTAAAATATGCAACGGGCTTACCTTCTTGCATCAATACACCACCAATGCCAATTTCACTTGCATCACATTCAAGTTCAAAAGTCTTACCAAAATTTGGAAGTTGGAGCAGTGGTGCATGTGTAAGCTTGTCCTTCAAAGTGACAAAGCACTCCTCTTGCATGTGGCCCTAATGAAATGCAACGCCCTTCTTTGTCAACTCGTTCATTGGAGCCGCAATGGTGATGAAATTGTGGATGAAGCAGCGATAAAATCCAGCAAGTCCAAGAAAACCCTGCACTTGTGAAATCGTTGTGAGCGTGGGCCAACACTTGATTGCATTTATCTTGGCTTCATCAACTTCAATTTTCTGTGGAGTAACAATATAGCCAAGAAAAGAGACTCGGTCCGTGCAAAAGGCGCACTTCTCAAGATTAGCAAACAAACGTGCATCCCTCAAAGCATCAAAAACAGCACGCAAGTGAGATAAATGTTTGGTCATTGACTTGTTGTAAATCAAGATATCATCATAATAAACCACTACAAATTTTCTAATGAAAGAACATAAGACCTCGTGCATCAAACGCATGAAAGTACTAGGTGCAGTAGTCAATCCAAAAGGCATTACTAACCACTCATACAATCCAAACTTAGTCTTAAAGGCAGTTTTCCATTCATCACCCAATTTCATTCTTATTTGGTGGTATTCACTTCGCAGGTCAATTTTATAGAAAACAATAGAACCACATAATTCATCAAGCATGTCGTCTAGCCTAGGAGTAGGATGACGATATCTAATGGCGATATTATTAATGGCTCTACAATCAACACACATTTGCCAGGAACCATCTTTCTTTGATACCAAAAGAATAGGAACAGCACAAGGACTAAGGCTTTCACGTACATACCCGCGGTCCAAAAGGTCTTGGACTTGTCGCTGAATTTCCGTAGTCTCCTCAAGGTTGGCTCTGTAGGCGGCGCTGTTTGGTAACCTCGCTCTAGGAATCAAATCAATCTGGTGCTCAATCCCTCGAATGGGTGACAGTTCTGCAGGTATCTTGTGTGGAAAGACATCATGATACTCCTGCAAAAGGTCAAAAATAGAAGAAGGTAAAGAAGAAGCAAAATCCTCGAGTGAAAACAACGCATCCTTGCATACCAAAGCATAATATGAATCATTTTTATCATGGATTTCAGCAAGGTCAGATTTTGTTGCAAGCATTACAGGACTTTTCAATTCTATTGCTTGCTGATTTTTAGGTGTAGGAGGCTGTTCTTTCTTCTCATTAGCAATTCTCTCCCTATCAGTTTGTACAATTTCAGCAGGGATCAAAGGTAATAAAGTAATTTTCTTTTCTTTATGCATGAAAGTATATTTATTACTTTTACCATAGTGGATAGCATCATTATCATGTTTCCATAGATGACCCAATAATAATGAACAAGCTTGCATAGGTACAACATTACAATCCACAGAATCAACATAGCTGCCAATAGAGAAAGGGACTCGATATGTTTTAGTTACATTTGCCTTACTGGAGTCGTTTAACTACTAGATATGGTACGGATGTGGATGTGGCCGTGTGGGCAAGTTCCGCTTAGTGATCAAGTCAATACTCACTAAGTTGTTGCAGCTCCCGCCATCAATGATCACGCGTGCACGGCAGTTTTTGATCACAAAGTAAATCTAAAATAGATTATGGGGCTGAATCTTATCAAGACATACCTGTGCGGAGAGTGCTCGTTGAACAATGATGGTCCTGTAGGCCGAAGTATCATCACCACCAAATACTTGACCATCATCATCGTCAGAAATCTTATCATCGGATTCTTTATCCTCAACATCCGAAGTGCTTACGTATCCTCATCTTCAGTAGCAATGTACGCCCGCTGGCTTGGGCAATCTCGCTGCATCTGACTTATGCCATGGCATCTATGGCACTTGATGTTTGAGGAGCGTCCTATGGAGGTACTGGAGAATGTATTCTTGTTGGGTACTTGCAATGAAGGCTTACTCGAATCCGAGGATTGCATCGAAGGGTTTAGTTTTGGTGCTGTGGCAGTGTTGGAGGTGGTGGGAGACCTCCTGCTCGACGGTGGTGGCGTACGTGTGGTCGACGAAGAAGGAAAGGTCGACCGTGGAGTGTATGTACGGCTGCTGTTCTGAAGTTGTTTTTCCTGCAATTCCTTTTCTGCAAGCACAGCAAGGTGGAACAACTGCTCGAGAGAATTATAGTCTTTGTAATCAATTATGTCCTGAATTTCACGACGCAACCCAGCATAAAAATGACAGATAGTTTCCTCAAAGTCCTCTTCTATCCCACAACGCATCATACACTTTTGTAACTCAGCAAGATATTTTTGAACAAATTTATCATTTTGTTCTAAACATTGCAATTTTTTACGCAATTCTCTTTGATAGGATGGGCGAACAAAACGCTTACACATAGCAGCTTTCAATCTATCCTAACTATCAGGTTGCAACTATGCTCTACAAAGATCAGTCCACCGTAGTAAAGCAAAATTTCAAAACTCACTAATAGCTTGTCTAACTCTATGTTGTTCAGGAACTAAGTGAGATGTAAATTTTTGCTCTACAACCATCACCCAATCAAGATAATCTTCAGCATCATAATTACCAGAAAAAGGTGGGATGGTAGACTTAATCTTAGCGAAAGGTTCATAAGGAGCATGATGATGTTCGTTGCCTCTCATACCTTGGCGGTTATAGCGTCGATGATGGGGCAGGGGAATTTGTTGTTCTCCATTATTGTCAATGCCATTTTCGGAATGGTTCTCGTCATTAACTTCATCTTCCTCTTCCGCTCTCGGTTGTGGTCGCCATGCCTCAAAATTTGTCATATGAATTGAGAGACGCTGGAATTTCTGGTTCATTCTCTGGAATTGATCCGTCATCCTCTGTTCGAGCTTAGCAATACTGTCAGCAAGTTGATTTTGACTAACAATATAATTGAAGTCGTTCGGGGTGTTGGCAGCATCAAAAGATTCACTCTTATCACCTGCAGACTTACCCTTTCCTGCCATGGTTAAAAGATAACAAAGAAGCAAAGCAGGATATTATCCCTACACTACGGTGGTGCGGTTTCTGTGGTGGCAGATCTGCAAACAAAACGACTTACCAAGTTCTTACACAGTTCTTACTAATGCAAAATAAAGGATTGTCAACCGTTGGCAGGAGATACCAGAGAGTTGTAATTCCGCAATTGCAAGGTCAAATGCAGTGCTAATCCAAGGTGGATATGTGGAGCTCGGAGGGCTGAAATAATGGTTAGTGGCACACAATTCTATGACAGATAGCAATACTGAATAAGTGTTCTAAGATTGTAATTATAGTTGCTGGTCTAATCTTATAAAAAATTCAGATGCGAACAACGATAAGAGTGCACAAAGATCAGCAACAGACGCGGCTCCAAAAATCAGCTATCAGCATGGTATAGTACAAGACAGTGATGTCACCTTGATGATGTCAATTTTTTTGAATTTTCACTATTTTTTTTTAATTTTTAGAGGCGCAAAATCAAGGACACCAAGAAGTTTCAGATCAATCCAATTGGGGATGTGGTGTGTCAAAAATCACAAAGATGTTTGAAATTACACCAAAAATCTTATAAATTCACAATGGTCCACTTCCAGAGGGAATTTGGCCTTGAAATTTTTTTGAACCCCAACAAAGTGGGGGAGAGCCAAATGTGTCTTTTCGTTCTGAGAATTTTAAAAAAAAGAACGCCTGATTTCGAGTTCGTATGCAAAAGTTATGCCCATTTTACTGAAGGGTGTCCGAAACACATTTTTGGAAGGTGTGAGACGCAAACGGTGGAGAATCGGGTGGTGCTTCTGTGGACGATTGAGCAGCGGATGATTATGGAGAGGTGGATCTATGAATGGTGGATTTGTTTGTGGTCAAAATATGGGATGGGTGGGTGGGATAAAATTTTGATGCAAAGGAACAAATAACAAATGTAAAAATGATAACGGATCTGAATAATGCAAACGATGAACGATGAAGGCAAAAAGATCATGAAATCCAGCAACCAAAACACAAATTAAGGACACAAACTCAACACTACGAACTTTGAAATAAAATTATGCAAAGGCTAAACACGGCTTGGACAGGGGGAACACCTAACGATCTACTAATTTTTTTGTGTTGCGGCTTTTCTGTCGACGATAGGATGAATGCAAAATAAACAAGTATAGATGTGAACCTGACGGTATACCTGAAGCTCTGATTACCACTTGATGTGTACGTGGTTTCTGATCTTCCGTTAGGTCGTGATAACTCTCGATTTGGCGAAGATGCGACACAATCGATCCGGCCTCAAATCAACACGATTCGAACCTCGCAATCGCAGCACCACTTCTCCTCTAGTTATCAACCGTGCGCACACTATTAACCTCGCCAAGAAGGTTAATCCCTGCATGCGAATTGAAGAACACAAGCAAGAACAAGTAAGAACGCAACTCACTTGCGAAATCTGGATTGAATCACGAAGTTGGATAACAAACAAGCCGTCAAACGGTGAACCGTTTGGAAACAGGAGAAAACTAATCAAAACCTATCTCTAATGACGGCGGCTACTGAATTTATAGAGTTTAGGTCAACCTTAGGGGCAAACCCTAATACTTATGGGCCTAGAAAAGATACAAGGCACAAAGACCAAAAGATAGTGTCACAGCACCCGGCAAGTTTTTGGGCGTCGTCTTGTTTTAACGATTCCCGCTGATTCCAGTCAAATTTGGAGATGAGACTGGTTCCGTTGGAAAGGTTATCTTCTTACCTTTCCAACCATATCTATAATGTCCAAAACAGCCCCCGTATACGACTTGGACGTCCGTTTTAGTTTGGACTGCTCCCTGAAACCCGAGGATAACTCGACTCCGAATTGGATTGAATCTCCTCTGGGGTTCAACGTGTCTTGCTGGTCCGGAGCATCTTCAAGTCCTTCTTCATGCTTCTCTTGATCCTCTCCAAGGTTTCTAATCAAGATAAAATCATTAGGTAGCAATCTATTCTCAAATAAAGAAAGACTTGTGTTTAAGAACGAGCTCACCTCAAAATTTAATTGTCGTGCACGAGCTCTTGTGATTGGACTATCTATGGTAGGTGGAGGAGCATCGTGTGTATCCAATGATGGGATGTGCTCTTCAACTAGGGATCGATAGACCACTACTAGGCAACCACAATGGTTATTTCAATTCGGTACATAAGTGTGGTGTCTACTACAAGGTAGTATTTTGTTGTTGCCTTGCTCACAATGTTGAAGTTAGCTTTTAGATTAAAATATTTATTTCAGATTTGTCTCTTTCTTCTCACGGCTACTCTTTTCATAGCAAAATAATATTCTATATTTAAAGCTATGTTGTCCTAAAGTGGTCTATAAGGATTCCATAGTAAAAGCTACCCATATGTTTACGGGCTGGTTGTAAGAAATAAAAAAATATTTTTTTCTCATCCTCTACTACCAAAGCTATTGATATGGGTCCCACTCATATTACAACTCATACCATTGTGGGAGTAGTCCAAACTTAATGCTTACTATTGTGGGTCGAGGTGATCTATATACATTATTGTTACCTTTATTAGTTTATGACTTGGCAATAGTACTATGGATAGCTTTTGTTGTTTCCTTCTAGATAGCAACCACAATGTGCTCTAAAAGTTGTCCATAAAAAATAAAAAAACTTGCTAGAGCTATCCATAAACATCGGGGAGTAGTCCATAGAGTAGTGGGCAACCACAATGCTTATTTCAATTTGGTACATAAGCAGGGGTCCACGACAAAGTAGTATTTTATTGTTGCTTCCCTCACAATGTTGAAGTTAACTTCTAGATTAAAATTTTTATTTTTTAATTTGTCTCTCTCTTCTCATAGCTACTCTTTTTCATAGCAAAATAATATTTTAATGGTTTATGGCTTGGCAATAGCACTATAGATAGTTTTTGTTGTTTCCTTAGCAGCCACAATATTGTTCTAAAGTGATCCATAAGGAATACAAAATTTGCTATTGATATCAATACACATTGTGGAGGTAGTCTATAAGGAGTCCATAGGAAAAGCTAACTATAAGCTTATGGGCTGGTTGTAAGGAATAAAAAATAATTTTTCTTCTCGTCTTTCACTAGCATAGAACAGCTATTGATGTGTGTCCTACTCATATTACAACTCATACCATTGTGGGAGTAGTTCATACCTAATACTTACTATTGTGGGTCCTACTTATATGAATGAGATGATCTATATATATTGTAGTTGTCCGTATTACCTACTTTTATAATGTGTATAGTTAATTTTAAGGAGTATTTTATTGCTTATGACTCACTTTAAGACTACATTGTGGATGCCCTTCAAGAGCTATCTAAGCTTATGGACTACGCCTAAGAATAAAAAAATATTTTTTTCTTCCATCCTTACACTATGGCACAAGCTTCAACAACCAATATAAAATAAGTTGAACTATTTTCAATTATTTCCTTATGTTTCATGTCTATTCCTCACATTGTGGAGCTGTCCATAAGTAAAAAATATTGATAGTGACTCCCACCTAATGGATCACTTTGGACATTTACATTGTGGTTGCCTGGTGACCTACTTTCACAACGTGTACAGCTAATTTTAGGAAATATATTATTACTTATGACTCATTTTATAACCACATTGTGGATGCAACTGCAACTGTGCTGCCTTGTGCAGCGCATTACCTTTTGTGTTGCATATTCACCCCCCTTGATTTGCCTCGGCTACTCCTCGCCAGCGCCGGCGCCAGCAGAAGCAGCATCGGCAACGTCTCCATCTCCATGAGCGACGTCCGCAGCATCTCCGTTATCGTCGTTACCAGGAGCATGATGTTACTACTGCAGCGGCTACAGTGCATGCCTAGAGCCTCCATGGCTAGCTGCTCAATCAATACAGCTCCGCCATGGCCATGCACAAGGAGGTCAAGTAAGGCTGGGTCTCGCGTCAAGCGACAAGAGCGTGGTTCTATGCGCGCAACAAATAGGAGGAAGTCGAGGGGAAATCTCGTGCAGAAAAAAAAAATTAAGAACAAAATATCGATCATAGGAAAATCACACATACATTGATACATACACCCTGCACACAGTCATGGATTTATTCCTTACATGCATCTCTGTACGTATACGTAAGGTAGGAAGCACACTCTTAATACGAAAACTTATATCAAACTCACTCTGTATATATGATAATAATATATAAAGTCGTATACAATTGTCACTCATTCTGCATTCATCACCATAATGCATGCAATGCAAAGAAAAGCTTGATTAGATCTCCTCCAAGTCCTGGAGCGTCCAGTGGCCGTCCTCGCCCTTCACCATGAACTTGTTCTTTGCGATCCACCAGTTCGCCGGCACCGGGTAGATGTCCTTGAGCGCGTCGGCGTCCTTGTTCGCCAGCGCCACGTCGCGGTCCACCTCCAGGTTGAACCCTCCGGCGCTGCCCTGCTCCCCGGCCACGCCGTGCAGGTAGCACTCGAGGTTGTGCAGCGTCTTCACCGTGCCGGGCTGGCGCTGGTACGGCGACCGCGTCGTGGCGATCGGCAGCGGCACGGCGACGTCCACGTACCCGATCGGTGGGTAGACCGGCACCACGTCGCCGGCGTTCTTCACGTGGAGCGCCCTCAGGTCGGGGAACGAGCTGAACGCCGCCTTGAAGTTGCCGTCCCCGACGTGCGGGCTGGCGAACACGATGGCCGTCACCGGGCACGGTGGCTGGGAGGAGCCCGCGACCGCGTTCAAGCCGTTTGCGGCGATGTCGACGGCGTTCAGCGTGGCGAGCGATGCGCCGAGACTGTGCCCCGTGACGGTGATACTGACTACTTCGTCCTTGTACAGCTCCATGAGCCTCCTGACCTCTTCAAAAACCTGCATACGTGTGGAGTGTGGTGTCATGGCTCGCCAATAATAAGCATTTGGTTTGGTATTATTAAAGTACTCCTACTCTTTAAAGTGCAAAGTCAGCTACTGACGATAGTGGACTCGATCCAAATATATTTCTCATGCCGTTTAAAATAACATATCGATTAGCTGAACAGATCTAGACAGATACGACAAATTCGTCGCTGTCAGGTAAGACAAATTATCGAAACCAACTTGCAATTCTTTAGCCAGTACTGTATTAGCTAAGTAGGCGATGCGACAAATCGCTGGCTCTTTCTAAATCCCCTCTTTTCAGCTGTCCAAAATTTCGTTGTATTTTTCAGAGTAGGTGAAGCTACCTCTGTAGCTGACCTCCATCAATACAGTATTTCAAACATGTACGACTAGCTAATTGGTTGCTTGAATGCCAGCGTTTTTCTAGGATAAACGGAAGTATTTGTGCTCTCGCCTCACCAGTAATATATCTTTGCTGCTGCATAAAAGTTTTAACACTAATGAACTCCACGAAATTCTTAGGCCCGTTTCATTCACTCTGCAGGGTAGGACGAACAGTAAACAATTTGGAAATTAAGTGAGATCCATTCTTGCCTGGTCTCTGGCGCTGGCCTGGTTGTACTGGGAGTCCGCGTTGCTGGACCTGTACACGGACAGGAATCCCCTGTGCACCATGGCGGCCGGGTTCTTTGCCGCTGCAGACCCGAGCACCGGTGCGGCGGACACCGGCGTGAAGTCGAAGTCGTTGACCCACTCAAGGCTTTTCATGGTCCCGCGCCACGCCACGACGATGTCGCGCCTCCCCAGCGCGGCGACGCCCTCGTCGGTGGCCACCGCGACGTACCCCATCCAGTTGGACTCCCTGGACCACGCCTCCGGCAGCTCCGGCGACGGCAGGAGCAGGAACGCCTCGGGCACGGGCAGGCTGGACGTGGCGTACACGAACTTGGTGACGGTGAAGTTGCCTGCCGCGGCCACGCACGCGTTGGCCAGCAGGTCGCCGCGGCCGAACACGCACGCGCCGGCGTGCGGCGAGCGCTGCTCCTGGTTGAACCCGGCGTAGGTGGCCTGGACGAGCTCGCCGTAGCCGATGATGTACTTGCGCAGGTCGATGTCGAGCGGGTCCAGGAGGCCCTTCCACGAGTCCGCGCCATGGAGCTCGCGCCACCTGCTGGCAATGTCTCCAAGCATCGGCGGCGACGACATGCTGGCCGCGCCTGGTCTTATTAATCAGTCTACGAATGATTCGCCTTTGGTTAATTTGGCTAGGAGCTAGCTAGAGTGTTTTTAAGGCTTGCCTGCTGGCTTTCAACCTGCATTGGTCTGTATTTATACCATTACATTCACGTGGATATGATCTAGCATATACTATTTTTCTTGATAACCCCTCAACTACAAGGGTGGTGCACTTCAGCACTATCCTTTCAAACCGGATATTTAATTCTTGAAGTATTAAAACCATCTCAATACCTGGCGGTAATCTACTTCATACCTCAAAATTTAAAATCACTTTTAGTGGTCTAAAGTATTAAAAACTATCTAGATAATCTCTGTGTTAGTTTTACCGTAAACAGTCCCACATATCTAGATAATTATGCTGGAAATTCATTTTCTAAAAAAAATAAACTGGAAGGTAGTAGTCATGATGCTTTTTAGCCTCCTACTCCCTTCGTTCCATAATAAGTGATGTTTTTGACTTTTTAAAATCAACGTTTGACTACTCATCTTATTCAAAAAATTTATGAAAATACAAATATAAACAAGTCAAACACAAAGTACTTCTAATAATGAATTATTTCACAATAAAATAGATAATGTTTTCACAAATTTTTTGAATAAAAAGAATAGTTAAAGAGAGATGTTTGAAAATATAAAAAGACACTTATTTTGAGACAGAGGGAGAATCGCATGAGCTTCAGGTGTGATGGCATGATTAGAGCAATGCTGTATCTACAAATAAGATCTTACGAACTGCTTACGCACTACTCACAAAAGAAACTGTTTTACATTTGTTGGGTTCACTTCTCACAGAGATAATCTGGCAGTTTGTAAGATTTGTTTGTAAGTGGAGCATGAATATGCCCTAAAACTCAAAAAAGAAAACAGAAATATCCATTCTCTTAGACGGGAGATTTACTCGATCTAATAGGAAAGCGACAACAGAAAAACATTCTAAAATCTGCTTAAGACTGCAACGTCTCTCTGCTTCCTGTGACGCTGCTGATCTGATCGGCACGAAGAAGTCGCTCAACCGCGTGGAACTCGAGTCTCGATTAGAAAACAGGCGTATTATCTAACGTAGATTACGTATGAACTATTTGATGGTTTACCTTGGAGTTTTCAATTCCAGTGTCGTCTTCCACGTGAAGTGCGTGGACAGTGAACACTCCATTTTTTAGATAATGGAACAAATGTTCCGGCCGCTACATCCAAAGAGGGACGTACAAAGCCGATTGATACAAGAAAGAGCTCTAAAGCTCACAATAAAAAAAAGAGAAAACAATCCAAAACAGCTAAATCCATTACATAGGAGAGAACCAAATTAAGCTTGATTCTATTTCTAAATCTCCATCCAAACTTCGCAAACACATCCATGATCACCGTTTTCCAAAGACGGCAACCTATTTTCAGATTTGCTTTTTCTTCTTTCTTATAGTGGATTTCTTTTGGTAATCACTCCGTTTTGGATTAATGCCAAATACATAGAGCGCACAGAAAAAACCTCATTTTTATTTAAATCCCACTTGAATCTGTCACAATTATTTTTCAGGTTAGCAAAGGCTACCATTGCTACTAACTCATGCCAATTTTGTAGATTAACATTAATTAAAGCTCTCCTAAAGGAAACATTAAGTGGCCTTGTACCTAGTACATGTTTCACTGTTACATTTTTTCCTCCTTACCAATCTGTAAAGCACCGGGTATTTTTCACCTAAAGGTTTATCTCTTATCCATGTGTCTTCCCAAAATCTAAGTTGGGTTCCATCTTGGATTAAAAAGGAGCCTCCTACTAAGAAATGGTCTTTAACGTTCATAAGGCCGGACCAAAAGTGTGAATCTTCCGGTTGTTTGACAGCTTAAGTCAAGGTTTTATTGGACAGATATTTCTTTCTTAGTAAAGTTTGCCAAACCCCCTCCTCATTAATCAGCTTGAATAACCATTTGCTTAGGAGACATTTATTCTGGACATCAAGATTTTGAATTTCTAGCCCACCGAGTTCTTTGAGCATACAAATGACATTACATTTAGTGAGTTTATATTTCTTTTTATGCTAGTCATTTTGCCAAAAAATAGCTAGATCTGTAGTAATCCAATTTTTGAAGAACCCCCCTAGGAACTTTAAAAAAGGATAGCATGTGCATTGCAAGACTCGTTAGGACCGAATTGATCAAAACTAACCTCCCCCCAACGGAGAGTAACTTTCCTTTCCAACTACTAAGTTTTTTCTGGAATTATCAATTGCTATCCAATCTTTATTTAATAATTTTTTGTGATGCATAGGTATGCCAAGATATCTAAATGGGAAATTTGCACTCTTACAACCAAATAGTTGAGCATATTCATGCTTGTACTCTTTGGCCCTGCCATAGCAAAAGAGCTCACTTTTATGGAAATTAATTTTTAACCTTGACAATTGCTCAAAGGTGCTTAAAACAAGTTTAAGATTTTTAGCTTGCAACAGGTCATGTTCCATAAAGAGAATGGTATCATATGCATAGTGCATGATAGACAATCCATCATCTACTAAGTGAGGGACTACTCCATTGAAATTTCTATTTTCTTTGGCTCTATCTATAAGGATGGCAAGCATAACCACTACCAGATTAAAAAGTACCGGAGAGAGAGGGTCTCCTTGACGAAGTCCTTTTTTGATTGAAAGTAATGGCCTCGTTGACTTTGATGGCCACACTCCCTCCTAGACTATTTGATCTATCCACCGGCGCCAAAGCAGAGAGAAACCTTTCATCCGTAACACTCCATTCGTTTTCTCAAAGGTAAATTTAGACCTAAATAAACGTGAGCCGTCCATTTACACGGATCTCAAGAAAGAAATGGTTTTTTTACCACCTATAAGGTAAAAACACTAAAATAATAAATAATTGTTATAATATTTAAATTGAAAGGGAATCAACAAGTTATGAAAAGTTGCATGTGTTGTATATTAGGTAAGTGACTATTTTAGAAATAAATGCCATCATCAGGAAGGAAATAAATTTTGCCGGAGGCATCGCATGGATTATTTTTTTCTCTTTCAAAATTCGACGGTTCAGATTGATTCGGGGTTTCACCTCCTAGAGGTGAAAGAAGGGGAGATTGTCTACCTTAGCAGAACTCTTCTAAAATTGTTGTTTTCAAGTAATTTAATTTTAAACTAACTGATAATTTTAGAATGGAGAGAGTATTAACTAAGAAATATATTTTCCGACAGCCTCGTTCTTGTGATAGGAGCAGCGTGGCGTCATTTGCTTAATAAGAGTGTTAATCAGGCCAACAATAAACTGATGAGTAATAATTTTAGAATGGGGGGAACACTAGCCAAGAAATGCATTTTCCCACAGCCTTGTTCATGTGATAGGAGCAGCTGGCGTCATTGCTTAATAGTAGTGTTAATCAGGACACAGGAGGTACATGCACTTAATTAGCTGTTTATTTTTACATCGCTTGCAGCATGATGCTAGCTGCTTGGCATCACAAAATACAGATTCGGTGTAACACAAGTGTGACGCAGGAGCCTCAGCATATGAAGCACACGCCTGCAACAACGGTGACACCCGCTAAATAGTGAGACGCGTGTCGTTGCATAGAAATCGAAGTTACGAGCATAAAGATATGGTATTTTGAAGGTGTAGGAAAGTCCTAAGGACCTATTCATAAATATTAGAAATTCAATAGGGACTAATCCACAATTATCAAAAGGTAAGCATAGACCTATATATAATCACAGAAAAGTATAGGGGCCGGAGTATAAAAGGTTTGAATGGAACTGTTATTAGTACAAAAGTGTGTGTGTGTGGGGGCGGCAAAATTTGCCATAACGCATCTCTATCACTATCAAGGAACAAACGGTTGCCAGGAGAAGCCATAGGGACTTAGTGTTAATGATGTTTGCATGCTGTTAGTTTACTAGATTAAAGGAAGCTGCTTGCTATTTGCACGCCGTTAGTTTACTAGACTAAAAAAAAACGAATAACTAACGATGTTTGCATGCCCTCTTGCTAGTTCAATGTTTGGATTTTTTTTACTATTAGTTACCCGTTTGGAATGAAGGAAATCTTTTTATTTCTGTGTTTTTTCTATGAAATTAAACCGACTCTTGTAAAATTTTTGCGTTTCAAATCGGGCCTCAATGTTTGGATTTTTCTCATGGCACCGATCTAAATATTCAATATTTTTTTAGACATAAATGTTCAGTAGTACTAAGGAGTGTTGTTTTTAGCAGTCCAGCTTCAAATATAATATTGTCGTAAGTTGCAGACTCTACAATTATTTTTTTTCCGCTCGACATGGTTTGATTTCTGTCCAACCAACAAATAACTTAATCTAATAAACTAACGGTGTATAAACGTCATTAGTACTAAGCCCCTACATTCTATCCTGACGACCGTTGGTTTCTTGGTGAGCGAAGGAGATAGCTTATGGCAAAATTTGCCACAGAGACGGAACGGCAGACGATACAAATCAGGGGGAGGTGGGGGTTCTTTGAAAGCTCCGAACTAAAATAAAAGCTGCTAAGTCTTGCAGGGCCTTTCTATAAACAGAGAGTTTTTACCATCAAGACGGATTTATTTTCCAATAGGAAAAGCGGGGGACAGGGTCTGTGTACCGCGGCCAATGGCGAGGTGGCAGGCTGGTCGGAGGCGCTCAGGGCTTGAATTGGGAGGTGGAGGTGGCGGCCGGAGACGGGCCCGCAACGAGAGACGTAGCACGACGGCGGCAGTGCTCATCGGGTTCTGGCCTCCAGGCGGTTTCCGGCCGCGTTAAGGACTTGAACATTTGATAAAAATACTCAAAATTCAAAAATTTAGAAATTTAAATTTAAATTTTTAAGTGGTAGTTATATGATTGTTGGTATATTCTAAAATGTGAATTACAATTATTGGATTTTACTGAAATCTGAATTACATTTTCTAGGAACAATAAGAATTTGAATCACATGTGCGCTCATGCATGCATCCATCGAAATATCTAGAATAATGTATTTTTTTATGTTGTATCCCATTTCTAAGACACACTGTGAATCACGTATCAGTTTTTGGATCAGTAGCTGATACAATCAAGCACAACAGAATGTAAATCAAATGCACACTTCAAATTACAATAGAATACCTGAGAGGGGACCTTCAGCGGTAAACCGGTAAGGATTGCTACCATCCAAAACCGGCTAGCCCTCTAGAGGCAAAAATCAGTAGAAACCATGGCCCAAAGCCACAAGCAAACTCAGGAAATAAAACGAAAGCAGCATGACATCGTCTTCTACGAAGTCTTCCCTGACTAAAACCACAGTTGCAAATGCGTGAGTACATAACGTACTCAGCAAGCTCTAACACTAGACAAAGGTATAATGATGCATATTTGGTTGTAGCAAAAATGCAGCTAAATGGTTTACTTTTGCGAAACTCAGTTTTATGCAAGGTTCACTATAGAAGTTTTTAAAAAAGGAGGTCAAACCTTTATTATTCATATTTTAGTAGAAAAAAAATGAGGAGATATTCATCAATCCATCAGTACCCAAATTTTAGTCAGACTTTCCAGCACACAGCCATAACAGCCTAGGCTCACAGCCTTCACTTTTTAAAATACGGGCATCTACACCCGCTCAAACCAATCAAAGATGATCATGAAAACTAATCATTGTAAACCCAATCATTAGCGTGCCAATACCGTGACAAGGGACATTTCGAAAAGGTTTATACACTCTGCAGAGGTTGTAGACTTTCCCACAGGCTATGTACTCTTAGTACTCTTAGTTACGGAGTGACATAACGTTTGACCCATCAAACCTAAAGTTCCCATAGATTTCGCCCAAGAGTCCTAGGGGCATCCTTCGGGGTTTTTCAAGCCTCGATGATGCGATTAGTGCTTTCTCAGAGCCGTGGTTAACTTCATCTAAATCTTTTCCTGGTCCCCTACGTCACTAGGTGATCACGCAAACCAGGGCGTTATCCATGGGAAAATACGGTCCCACGACGCGGGCTATCACTTCTATCGAAGGCCAGACCGCGAGCAACTCATGTCCACTTCCTGGTCACCTTGTGTCCTACGGACCTCCTAGTGGCTTGACAGCCTCATGTGACATCCCGAATTTTAAGAAAAGTTTAAAAATGCGTAATCCAAAATTTTTCTAACTTTCACCCTAACTCTTTTCCTTTCACTGACTGCCTTTTCTTTTCTTTCCTATTTCAAAAGGTGAAAACCTCACTAAATTAAAACTTATCTAAATTAAAGATTTCAAAATATTAAAATTTGAGGTGTGACAAGTGATTGAGCCCCTTTTTGTTTTTCTTTTCCTTACCGTTTGTTTTCTTGCGTTCTTAATCCCATTCCTTGAATTTCAGACCCGCTTAATTCCCTTGAAACTTATTTGCTTCATTCAAATTAATTTACTCTATTTAAATAGCCATTTATCCTCCGAATTTCATAGAATAAAATCTATTCGGAATTTGAAGATGACCCCAAAACGAAAGTTGTTCGTCATTAAAAGTTCTTCAACACTGCAAAAATTTTATATTCATCGGAGCTCGGGAGGTTGACCTTTTGAGGGAAAAACAGAGGCTGCTGCTGAAATTCCGAAAAATCAAAAAAATAGAAAGAAGTCGTGGGCCCCACTTGTCAGCGTTGTCTTCTTCCTCCGCCGTTTGGCCAAGATATCGACGTCGGCACCCAGCCACGCGCCCTTCGCCCACTGCCACCTGCCCTCTTACGCGTCTCGCACCGACGTGATTCCGCCGCCCCTTCGCCCCTGGAATCGAGTTCACTGTCGCTCTGCTCCCGAAACCGGCAGTCACCGCGAGCGCCATGTCGGCCACCACGCCATGCGCGCCCTCCCGGCTGTCGCGCCACTCACGCCGCCTGTCCTGCTCGCCATCACTCACGGACTCCGCTCCTCAATCCCACCGGAATCGAACCCCAACATCGTCCCTCGCCGTCGCCCTGCCCGGGAAGCTGGCCGCCACCTCGATTCGCCTCTTCTGGCAAGCGGCCCCTTCCGGCATAGTGTGTGTCATCCCCACGGTCTACCCTCCCGCTGGAGCGCGCCGATTTGGGCGAAATTCGCATGGAGCCGAGCCCCAGCTGTGCACCACCGGGGCGCGCCGCCCCTGACGTTGCCGGCTCAGAGCAGCGCCTCCCCGACAACTTTGAACCCTCAACGAGCTCCACCGTGCGGCCCCCTAGCTCCTACGTCGTAGCTCTATGGCCGCTCGGCCTCACTGCAGCCTGGCACCTCTCGCCCCCTGCCGTGCCGCCCCTTCTCTGTCGCCGGCGTCTTGCGTCGCCTCCCCGGCCCCATCGCGTTCACGAGCATGTCCACCGCGACGCCGTCTAGCTCCTCCGCCAGGGCCCCAAGCCCCTCCGGCCGTCCACCGCCTGGCCACCGCCACGGCGCCCAGCGTGTGCCGGTGAACCGACCTATGGCCGCTTGGCCTACAGAGC